>OX403586.1:21967582-22227582 GCA_948107665.1 Lomographa bimaculata
CCGTTATATTCTGTACTTGAACAACAAATACAGAAATCAAACAGTCATTATATTGAAAACAGTTATAAGCAGTAACCTTAAAAGTTTTTCTCTATGAGGCAAAATGTAGGCGCAAGATCTCAGTTCGGGGCGAACGACTAGTTTATCGCCAATAATTTGCTTTGACGTGAATGAAGACAGGGTCAAAGCCATAATAAATTCCATATATATCTGAAGTAATTGTATACAAGAATTACTTAATATGTACATGCAAGAATGAGAGTAAGTAAGTTAAACGAGCACATCGATACCAAAACTCTCTACTCCTTATACGTAGGTGAGAGTTGGTAAAGCTCATCGGGTGTTATGGAAATTGTTATGCATTTGCTTGTGAGATGTTCTTTTCAATTGAGAGCAGTTTTAGGACTGAATTTTGATTGCTTACGTGATTGTTTTTTCTCTATTTTAAATAAATAGGATAACTTTTTGTAATACTATTGATTAAAATTATATTGACAGATGACTTTTTATGAGTCTCGTATCATGCAAAAACACTAAGCAATAAAACATTATTATTGCTTATCTTAATAAATTCTACAATTATATTTGTTTGTTAGTGTGAAACCGACTTCACCGGCGTATTACCAGAAGCCTATTACTTTCTGATTATTGTTTTATGGAACCAGCAAAACACTCTTTCAAACAACAACTCCATATCTCACAATGTATGCTAGAGATATGTCGTACCTACGAAATAAAGTCACAGGCACGAAATTACGCAAATTAGTAACTGTACCACATAGTTAAAGTTTCAAAATTTAATATTCACTTACCACATATTTTAATCGAACTACATTTTAAACACCCCAGTACGTATGTACTTTTCAAACTAGTATACAACTTTCCTCTACCAATTGGAAAACTTCATTTTAGCAACCCTATAATATTAACCAAACTAATAGTTCGAAAACTAACCCAATGGCATTACGAATGAATATCGTTTGTTTGGTTGAATTATAAAGTTGGTAAATCTTGTTTGCTCAGGTGCACCAAACGTGATCTCGACTCATAAATCCGAATTGATGAATGTTTGGGCGATATCTGAGAGGGTGGGGTCAGCGATACGGTCCTTAAGGGCTTAATGTATCTTGTTCAAATATTAGAGGAATTAGACGATAGTTATTGAAATTTCTCTGAATACATTGCTATCCATATATTTTTTTATGCCCGATAGGCAAGCATTTTTTAATAAATATGAATTGTGACTTTGAAGTTGAAGATGCATTTGAAGTTATTAATTATTAATTATGAATAATACACCTAAGAATTATTATATTGTTTATGAAGTTCAAAAGACTCGTCATTATTTTACACTAGCCGTGCCTCACGGCTTCTTTAGTAAGTGAGTATTCGATTGCAGGGTCCGGACTATATATGTACACATCGTTTTTAATTATAATTCGTTACAGATATACCTAGTTTTAAACAGGATCATTACAGTATGACCACCACCCACTTACACAAACTTTCAGATTTATAACATTAATAGGGAATAGGCAACAGCATTACCCTAACCACAGGGCACTTGCGCACGTTGGTTGTTTAAGGGTCCTCAACCCATTCGGCAACTGGGCTTCAGGTGGCCATCGATTATTGTGCACGGCCTTTGTGCGCGTTGTAGATGTCCATTCAAGCTTTTGTCTCATTTTGAGCCCCTTATTAAGGCGAATAGCAAAAATTAAAGTATCAGCAATAAACCTCGTCATTTTAACTTGATTCATATTAAAAATGTATTAAATTCTATTGTATCCTCAAACTCTACGGCCAAGTTAGTCCTAGCTGCTGTCAAGTTATGATAAAAACAATTGTAAATCTGATAATTATAGTATTTTATACTTCTATGCTGTAAACCAAATGTAAACATAACTATTTGTACGGCCATTTAATGGTGGTTATTTGATGGTGTATTTCTTCCTTAAATTAGCTATTGTTAAGCCTTGTGTAGCCAGTTGTAAATTAAATAAGTTGTACACTTAATTTAATTACATCTTTGAAGTTAATGAAAATATTATTTGATTAATTACCATAACAAATAAACAAAGACAAATGGTAATTTTACGGGAGCTGATTACACTGAAAACTACTTTTTAATTACCTAGATGATTTGCCACTTGCATCTCAATGATCTCAAGAAGACCAGAGAACGGGGGTGTCAGTTGCGTGTGTTATTGTCTTTAACTTCTCGTATTTGCATTGAGAAACAAACCTACGGCTGCAAAATCATTGCGTATTTGATCTTGTAGAAATTGTTGTCGTGATGACACAACAATCACAACACAGAAAATTACCTATGTTTGTGATATATCCGTAGATTTGTCGTATTCATGACACTACCACTTTTTTATTTATCTTTTTAAGCAGCAGCCAGCCTTAGCTAGAATTGGAATGCTCTATAATTTTAACTGCTTCACGTACAATTTTAAAATAGTCGTGACATTCAATGTAGATAATATATTATGTTACAATGTACCACCGTTTTAAATTAGTTTAATCCTATGCTGTTAGGTATAAAGAAAACCTCAATTCGTTTTTAAGTCAGTATAAACTTTGTTGCAATGTAACTTGGTTCCTAAATAAAGGATCAAGTACAATTTAGACTATTAAAACTACAAACTCACCAAAGAACACCAGTAGTATCACCGCGACCAGCATGTTGGCAGAAAGTCAGCGCTGTAAAGAAAACAAACTTGTAAGTAACCGGCGGCACTCATTGTATCAGTAACTTTTACCGCTAACATGCGAGCCTTTCCTCTATTTGAACCGACCTCATGGCTCGGTCAAATTGAGAAAAGCTAAGCAATAGAAAATAACGGGCACGTTGCCAACTGGTAGTAGGTTTGAGCTGTTGAGCTTGCGAGCTTGTTGTACGAATTAGTGGGCATTCCTGGTGTAGGATATTTCAAACCACTTGAAAGCATCCGGCATGTCATCACAACAATTTTTGATCTTTAACAAACAATTGTTTTACAATTAACAAACAGAACCTGATTAAACGGTAACCCGTCTAAGCGCTACCAAAAACGAACAAGCTTGACACGGTTTAACCTTGTCAATTGTTTACGATCGACGAGGTACGCATGTGTTACCTAACAGTCGGCTTGTAAAGACTCTATTATATAATAAAAATATGAATACAAAATTACAGGTATTTTGCCTGTAGGTAGTTCGTGTAGTAGTAATAGGAAATGAGATAGAGATACATAGATAGAGGCATCATCTTCATCACTCACTAAATCAGTACAATAGAGAATTACATACACACGATGTGTTAGTTTTCTTTACACGCCGCAAAACTAGAAATTTCAACGGGATGTCCTAAATGAGATTAGTGTGATAACTTCGTCAACCACATGGTGCCCCTGTCGGTCAACAAACTAGGTAATACGATAGTTTGCTAGTCGAATTCAAATAACAGTCTCGGTTACCGACGTAAGACTTCAAATATATCGGTATTCCTTTTTATCATTTCAAAACAAATACAAATTGACAAACATCATCCATTAATGACTGACATATTTCTAGTTTGCTCGAAGTATTTAGTTTTGACGTTCATTGCCCTCACGGCGAAAGTGCGCTAATCAAAAATATAAAAATTAACTAGAAGATTGACTTCATCCAATTATATTTGTATAAAATATATGTAATTGGCAACAAAAACAGTTAGAAATATAACTAAGACTTGAACTAACGAGAGGTTTTTGTTTAATATAACCTTTAGTTTCAAAAGTTGTTTTTGACAAATACAATCAGTGATTTCTCTATTTAATATTGGATTGGTAGAATCCAAATAATGAAACTTAAAGCAATATAGTTTTCAATTACATTGATTCCATTATCTTTATTTGTCATTAGTAGTTAATTATATTGCAACGCTTCTAGTCCGCTTCGGTCGGCACAGGCGGTTGACGATAAAGTGAAGTTTTCCACCATTTGACATTTGGTGGAAAGCCTCACTTTTTAATGACGAGCCGACGACAAAATGCAAAATGGCGGACCATGTGTTTCTTTAAGGTTACAATTTAACGATTCCATCGATTAATTGGGTTGGAATTAGAAAGATCAATTCTTAAACCAATATAATTTAATCATAATATTATACACACTATTATAAATAAGTATTATTTCAAACATGTAATCAGTCACACTACTTATAAATATTTTTATGAATATGACATAAGTATTACTAAATAAGGAATAATAAAATAGCTTGTGTTTCTTTATGGTCACAATTTAACGACTCTATAGTTACATTGTGTTGGAATAAGTAAAATGAATTTTTAATATAAAATATCTATATAAAAACCATCCTTGAATAATAACTAACCGACAGATGGATTATGGTGTAACGTTATTAAAGATAAAAGAAAAGTTAATTAAGACACATGAAAAGATATAAAGCTAGGCAAGACTTACCGACTGTCTTTGCCCTAGCTACACCCATTTAATGAGTTTAGAGTCAGTTCAACTCAATGGAAATAAACTTGTACGTACGTTTGCGGCAGTCTCTGTCGGAGTAAACTTTTGCCACCAAGATCCGGACAACCACAAGAACGCTGATAAATGCAAAAATAAAGTTATGTTACGTAATCTTTAGTTATGTGTCGAAGTTGAGATTCATAATATGTAGAACTTCAAAGCCATTAACACTGTCGTGATGATGCTTCCTACTTGTATATTATGGCTCTATAAGCTGAAGATCATAATTCCTCCTGAAGTGGGATCACTAGTGGAGAGTCAGGGAAACTCTCCCTTCGGCCCCACACTTCTGGAGGGAGGCTTCGGTAAGCAAGTTCACCCCTCCATAGGAGCGCAGTCACCCGGTTAGCATCCGGGCCTGTCACCGAAGAGAGAGAAGTAACTGCTAACCCTATCTTGCCTCACCTTGGCGAGAGCGGGACACCCCCGGGGAGGAAAGAAAATGCTAAGCATTTCACCCCAAAAAAAAAAAGATCTCGCGTATTTTTGAAATAGCTGAAATATGTATTTTTTATGTTTTAAACCCTCATAACGCCGCCATTTAAAAAAAAAATGCAACTATACCGACAAAAAATTTATGTAATTATCGATGTCCACAAAATTTAAAAACATCGGTTGAGAAATGTGAAAGTGGAGTGGAAAACAATCAGAAATCCAGTCATACGAAATCGATTTTTCTCAAGCTGAAACGGACACGCTCTGCTTGCGCTTCGCGCTCGCTCGGTCAAGTACAGAAACGCCACGACATAAAACATTTCTTGAAACCCGTTCTTTCATAGGACTATGAGAGAGATAGATCTAGTAGATCAATTGCGTTTGGGCTTATACGGATAGTTTTTATTAGCGCGCCATCGAAATGCATGCACGTGAATGACAAATTCATCTTTAATTATTTCGTTTTTATGATAATTTGTGTTTCTGGTCTGGTTGTGATTATGTGTGTGATGTGATTATTTCCGGCACCGACGACACAAGTCATCGAACTTAGTGTGGGGCTGTAAATGTGAATGCGTTTATGTCAGAATTGCTGGTCGTATAGCTCGCCACAAATTAGGTAAAAGTCCCAAAAAAAAGATGAAAAAAATAAAAAAAAAGGCCTTTGAATAACGTCATCGGTCGAACATTTGGAAGTGCGAATATCGCAACAATTTTAGAGCCTAGTGGCCTTATGCGCAACGACGGTAAACGACCCGATAGAATGATACTTATTCCTTGGAAGAGGGGTCGGCCCTTAGTGTGGAACGCTACTTGTGTCGACACTTTGGCGCCGTCACATCTTCCAACAACATCGCAGCAGGCAAGTGGCAAGTTCAAAACGGCGGAAATACTCAAACCCCGACAGAGGTTACATATTTGTACCATTTGGAGTAGAAACGCTGGGTCCATGGAGACCAGGTGCACTTGAAATTTATAAAGATTTGGCTGGGAGACTAAAAGAGTCAACACGTGACCAAAATGCCGGTTTTTATTTTGCACAGCAATTAAGTCTCGCTGTACAACGACGTAACGCAGCCAGCATTTTGGGCACACTGCCGACCAATGACTTTTTGTATTAGGTAAGTAGTTTAGTTAGATTTGTTTATTGATTAATTATATTGTTTAAATAATATAATATCACGAGTAAGTTTATGTTTATTTTTTCCAAGTGGAGGAAATTGCTTTTGTCTCGTACTTGGTGTCATGATTATAATATCGTAGCTATGCCTTAGCATTTAAAGCGTTTCCACTTAAAACCTTCTGTTACAAGCACTGCATAATTAGCCAGTCATCTTGCGTATACAATGCAATTTTTTAGGAGTTTCAAAGATATTCTTATACAGCGAAAAACTAATTTTGTCCTCTGAGAATAAAAAACATTTACGATTCGATGCAAAAAACGAGCACGTTTAGAAAACAATTTCCACTCGTAACAGTTTAAATTATTCAAGTAGTTTGCCTTTACAGCCGCAGGTAATCGGCCAAGTGGTAATATATCAGCCTCCACGTAACCGCACATCGCTGTATGTCGCAGCCAGACTTAATGAAAATATGTAGTCTTACCAAACCTCCTTAGGGTTTACTCATGGTGAACACCAGACTTGGTGCTAAACGTGGCAAACTTGCAACTACTACTTTATTTGTATCACAACACTTATATTATATTACTAGTGGCTCTATGAGTTGAAGACCTCGCGTTTGAATTTTAAACTGGCTGAAATACGTTTTTTTTACGTCTACAACCCAAATAAATATGACATTTTGAAAAATTTCGAAAAATCTCAAATGACAAAAAAATCTATGTAATTATATTCATTTATTTATTGCTTATTTAATTATAGAATATGTTCACAAAATTTCACGAAAATTAGTTGAGAAATACAATCTGTAGAGGAGAACAACATTGCCTTCGTCTTTGTTCCCCAAACGGTATATAATCTGGGAGTCTTCAAGTCAAGAATATCACATTATCGGCCGCATCATCACTTTCTATGAGGTGAGATAGTGTTCAAATGCTTGCCTATTTTGCATAAAAAAAATAATTGAAATCCGGATATTCGGACATAAGAAAGCAATTTTACCCAAGCTGAAACAGAGACGCTTCGCTCGCGCTACGTGCAAGCTCAGTCAATCACATACATTGTTTTTTATTATTTGTTACGAATTTTATATTCTTGCGATTTACTTCATGTTTTTACCGACTTCCCAAAAAAAGAGGAGGTACTCAAGTCGACTGATCTTTTTTTTTTATGTGTGTTACCTCATTACTTCTTTACACGTGAACCGATTTAAATTTTTTTTAGTTTGAAAGATGTTGCTTTCCAATTGGTCCTATATAAATTTGATCAAGATTTGATCAGTCCATCTTGAGATATCGTCAATAATGCGTATTCTGTGGACTACTTTGATGATGTTCTCGTTTTTGACCGACTTCAAAAGTTACCTCATAACTTCTTTTGTTGTGAACCGATTTTGATGATTATTTTTTTATTTGAAAGCTGGTGCTTTTTATGTGGTCCCGTTGAAAATTGATCAAGATCTGATCTCTTGTTTTTGAGCTATCGTCAATAATGCGTGTGCAATACATTAAATCTGATCAAGGTTCCGAAGATAAAGCGGCGAAGTCGGTTTTTTTAAGCTTTGCTTGCGTTTCATTATTAACAATAATTACGTACTATGCTCATATGTATAATTAAATTATTTTCCTCATTATTTTGTTTTTTATTTCATACTTGTGTGTGTGTCTTGTATGCTTATGCTGTTACTTCACAAATGGCTCCAGGTGGAAGACTAGCGCTGGTGTACAGCCAGCATAATGCGGAGTCAGAGCCGATTTGTGACATAGTTAACCTGTTTTGGTTCTACCTCTTGTGTGTTTTATATGTTTGTCACAAATAAGTAATTTCTATTCTATTTCCACGAAAGAAAACGGGAAGGGAAAGCAAAATGGAAGGTCACGAATTAAGCATTGTCTTCTGATTACCAAAAAACATATCTTCGTTGAATCACAAAGTACACCCATTAAAAGAGACTTCAGGCAGACAGCCGGTAATAAAAATAATTAACACATTTTAATACAACTTGTATTGACAAATTGATTGATTTGTGCAGACTTTATTCAAGGGAGAAGGATGAAGAGAAAAAAAAACGCTTTCACACTCACAGCCCCACACTAAGTTCGTGACTTGTGTCGTAGGTGCCGGAAACATCACACACACAATCACAACCAGAACCAGAAACACAAATTTTCCTTGGGCAGAAAACTTGTGTTTCCGCCAGGAATCGAACCTGATACCCCTGCTAAGAAGGCGAACGCTCACACAACTGAGCCAACCGATAGATAGATACAGATAGATAAATGATAATTTAACGTCATCTAACAAAAGTTCTAATAAAACAAAACAAGCATTTTCTCATCAAAAACAGATCACAGTACCTACTACACAAATACCTATATAATTACTTTCCAACAAACAAAAGCTAATAACATCTCGAGTGGATAGCAGCAATTTAATAAACTCCCGTATTATGTAATCGTGAGCCGGCGCCGACAGCTCTTACAATTTATCTTTCTTTCCGCGCTTTTGTTTCCAAACTCATTTAAATCAAGCACTGGAATCATCTGAAGAATATTTAATTATGTTTTAGTGGTCGCCATGGTTGCGCTTACATTCTTGGATAGCTGTTGTTGTTGGAAAGTATAGAGTTGTTTGTTTAAAAACGATGAATAACATCGTGAAACTATATCATTCACACAATTTGAGAACATGTGTTATTCCAATTTTTATGCATATGATGCATCAGATTGTCACCTGTGAGAGTGATCAGATAGTCTTGGAGTTATTTCTGTACAATTTGCCACTATGGTCTACAGGATACGAAAATTAGGTCCCCGTCTACTAAGGTATTTATGTTTTTACCAACCCACTCTAAATTAGCAAGGTGGTATCTGGACTAGACTTTCTTCTAGCGACAAAAAACACTCACTCAGTCAAGTCACTCAGTCTTGAGTCCCAGAAATGTAAATGACATTTATGATTGAACAAGTAATTATAGTACTTAATTTTTTTTAAGCTCGATAGTCAAGCAATTGACCACTTTCTCACCTGATGGAAAGTGAAGATGCGGCCGAAGATGTAGCATGCCTGCCTAAAAGATACCTATTCACTCTTGACTGAAGACTCCCAGATTATACCGTTCGGGGAACAAAGATACGAGTTCTACTCCTTCGCAGTACGGATAATAAACGTAGAAGCGAAACGCTTCGAGTGAACCTGTATGGTATGTCAACCATATATGGACGTATAACGTTTAACAGTTTGTGTTGTCGTTAGATGGTAAAACGGACATTTGAAATTAACTCGTGTATTTCCTGCGCACACTCTCCAATAAAATGTAAGCGATAATCTTTAGCCATAATATTTTTTCGCATCCACAGTTGCTTTAGTTAAGAAAGGTACTGCCCAATCGCAAATAAAAATAAAAATGCGATTGGTACTGCACTTTGTCGAAGAGTTTTCTTAAAATTTACGTACAAATTGAATTAACACGTTCACTTTAAGTGGGATATCAACTGTTAGGTAAACTTCTTTTGCGATTTTTATATATATAATTAAACGCAAGCAAAGCTTTAAAAACCGACTTCACCGATTTATCTTCAGAACCTTGATCAGAATTTACGTATTCAACACGCATTATTCACAATAACTCAAAAACTAGTAATCAGATCTTGACTATATTTAAATGAGACCACATGGAAAGCACCAGCTTTCAAATAAAAAAATAATCATCAAAATCGGCGCACAAAAAAAGAAAATATGAGGTAACTTTAGAAGTCGGTTGAAAAAGAGAACTTCGTCAATGTAGTACACAGGATACGCATTATTGAGAATAACTCAAAAACGACTTGTCAAATTTTTATCAAATTTAAATGGGATCAATCAGAAAGCAACATCTATCAAACAGAAAAAAATAATTCAAAATAGGTTCACGTGGAACGAAGTTATAAGGTAACAAACTATTTGGGAAGTCGGTAAAAGAGGCGTCATTCATGGTAAAAATATTGATATATATATAATCCCGTGTATTGGTCTCTATTATTTATTATTTTTTTATTAATTTTATCCAATCCAGCGTTACAGAGATACCCTAACATATTTACTTACATACCTCTTAAACACGCATTTGCGCAGTCTTTTGTATTTATAATATAAAACCGATAATGAAGTAAGATAAAAGAAGCCTATATACTATTCCTGGGCTAGACTATCTCTACATACTAATTTGTACTTCTACACACTTCTACATTACATTGATCCGGCATCTGTTATAAACCTCGTCAAATATTCTCTAACACAAACGAAATCAACTGATTTATTTTATAATGTGGATAGAAATTATAGTTTTACTTCATTGAAAATTCATATGAATCTTGTAATTGCAATAAAGAATATTCAATCGAGTAAATTAATATAAAAAATTTTGTCACGTTATTTCGAGCACAGATCAGAATATTAAGTAGCTCTTGTATGTACATATAAAAAAAGGCTACGTAAGGTGATATTTAACATTGAAGTATCTTTGAGATCCACTTCCTGTTCTACATATTTATTTTAATAACTGTTTACCCAACAAGTGCTCCATTTATTGAGGTGCACAAAAATTTGTAAGTTAAAAT
Source organism: Lomographa bimaculata (assembly GCA_948107665.1). Classification (NCBI taxonomy): domain Eukaryota; kingdom Metazoa; phylum Arthropoda; class Insecta; order Lepidoptera; family Geometridae; genus Lomographa; species Lomographa bimaculata. The sequence continues at coordinate 21,978,252 of OX403586.1, forward strand.
TAAACTTATCTGTTTATATCTTATTATTATTATCGCACTATTTTGTACAAAGGAATTACAACAAACTATTTTAAATATTATAAATAGGTCACCAAAGTTAAAATTAAATTTTGCACGGAAACATTTTAGCCCACCTGCAACCCCAACTAAAGCTTCCCAACAAAAACTAAATATTAATACCTCAAAAAAACTCACCGCAAAACCTCAAGCTTTCTAGAACAATGTTCACAAACTCAGTGTTCAAGTTTCAAGAACAAACATTGTTTAGCACAAGTCGAACAATCCTGGACAAAAAAGTTCACCCGCGGAACTTTTCAAACGTGGAGCCTCTACGCCGTAGCGGAGCCGTCCGCGCTCGTAGATAGCTACGACACGAATGTGAGGACTGTAGAGGCTGTGGACCTACGATATCGTGACAAAGAGTAACGAATTTATCTCACAGATGTTTCTATACACCAGCGGGCTAATATATTGATTGTCCGTTAATTATTGTTTGGGATGTAGGTGAAAGATAAGTATGAAATCGATTGACATATTATGTATCATTGAGCACATATTACGTAGTCACTAACTTGATTTTTACATAAATTTAAATAAAACAACAACTTGTTGGGTTAGTCGGGTGGCGTTCGCCTTCTACGCAGGGGTATCGGGTTCGATTCCCGGCGGGAACACAAGTTTTCTCTCCAAGGAAAATGTGTGTTTCTGGTTCTGGTTGTTTTTGTGTGTGTGATGTGAATGTTTCCGGCACCCACGACACGAGTCATCGAACTTAGTGTGGGGCTATGAGTGTGAAAGCGTTTATGTTTTAATTAGGATTTTTATTACTGTATATAGTTTGGATATTTTTAATAGTTTCTTAAATATATATTACCAATAGAAATAATGCTCTAAAACTAACTTATTAATATGCAAATAATCTTGATAATCATAATTGTTTTGTTTAATTACATTTTTGTTTCCCTCACTAAGAATTTAATATTATCTAATTGATTTATTACTTTACTGTGTTTATAGCAATCCTAGTATAAATGTTTATTCATGGCTTAAGATAATTATTTCTTGGCGAACAGTTTCTTTAATGACATCGTAAATACAGCTGATCCCGCTCGCATCTTTAATACTGAGCGAAGTTTCTAAGCGTTTATTTAACTCATTTTTAATCAAGTTATAGCCAACGAACACAAATAAAATAATGAAATAAAATACAAATAAAATAAAATAAATACTGTTGTGCAAAAAACGTGATCAATATAATTTTATTATTGTACACAAAATTAGAATTATTGACCTGGCCACGGAAATAAAAAAATATGCTCTATATGCAAGCAATTGACCGATATCTTAAATCATGATACGGCCGAAGATATAGTAAGCTTATCTAGAAGATACCTATTCACTGTTGAATTAACGACTCCCAGTCTTGATTGGAAATTGAACTGTCCGTTGGCGTAGTTGGTTAAATATATGCCTTATTATCAGCGATATCGGGTTTGATTCCCGGTGGTTCAATATTTCTGTGTTCGTAGTTCTGGGTGTGATTGTGTGTGATGTGAATGTTTCCAGGTCTTCAAACTTAGTGTGGGGTTGTGAGTGTGAATGCGTAAATGTTTGTTAACCAGTAGCAAAATCAAATTTAGAAAATACCCCCGACGCTTTGGAAAGAGGCTGCATTGATTTTCACAAAAAAAATCTCAATCAAGTCACTAGTAGATAATATCGTTTAAGTCACCTAAAAATGTAAATCAAAATCGGTCCAGCCGTTTGGGAGACGCACCGATACATCAATATACAATACAAACTTATAACATCCTTCTTTTTCGCCGGGAGTTAAAAATGAATATAATGATTAGTCCGATTTATACAAGTATCAGGCACGTTTTTCAACATGCTATTCTAAAGCATTGAATTTTACACATTTTTGTCGCGTTATAAATTTTGCATAGTTCAATATATGTAGCGTGACATGCATTAAGTAGTATTATGTTACTGAAAAAGCACAATAACGATGTCACTTGGGACATATAAACCCACCTTAAACAAACCGCAAAGTAAGTAGTTCTATCTCACACTTGCGATCAAGTAGTTAGCGGTTAATACAACTAGAGCCAAAATAAAACGTCGTAAAACTTTATCCACACATCGAGCAAACTCTCACTTCCAGCTCACCTGAACATTAACGGCCAATAAAAGTGTTCGTGTATCGCAGACACAAAGATTCTTCGCCTTTATATATCTAGTATCATTGGAAAGTACCATTAATGGTACTAGTAATACTACTTTATATCTCTGATTCCATTAATCAGGCCTCGACTTTCCCATAATTGTAGTATGCTCCTGTTAAACGGACCAACGAAATCATCCCACAGGTAGGTATGTCATAATTGTTTTAACACCAATAATTCAAATAAGTAGGTAACAATAATTGAACTTGTTTATAATTGGAACACCAATAATTGTATTGGTTATTAATAATACAACAAAAATTGTGTATTATATAATAATGCATTACAAAAGGAACTAAAGTTTAAAAATGAAAACCCGAACCCTTATAGCACTCAAAATTTTTCTTCCTATAATTAAAAAAAAAAGTTTTCATTACTTCGACGGAATATACTACATCTCGTAAACGGTACGCTTGGCAAAAGTAATAATATGATGTTTCAAAGCCTACATTAATTTTAAAATCTCAGTTCAATAATATCACACATGAAGAGGTGGGGCGAAAAATCATAACTTTCGTGCCCCTTAGATGTGTGTAATTTAAATTGTACATTCAATTTAATATCGTCACATAGCCTATAACCAGCGGACAAACAAGACGCTTCCAAGCCACGTCATGTAAAACTATGATAAGTAGTTTAGAAGTTATAATAGTCGGGTAATTATGAAACAAAACTAACAACCTTTTACACTCACAGCCCTCATAAAGTTTATTTGATTGATAAAAAAATTAACAGTGATATCGTGTGAACTTATGTTACTGCAGTATATAATAAACTTCGATACCTATTCACCCAATAAAAGTAATCGTGTATAGTAGCCGCCCGCTTCAACAAACGGTGACTTGAGACTCGCGGGAGGACTCAGTACCGTAGAATATAGACAAAACTTTAGGACACAGATGAGTCTGCGTCGCAGTGTTAGAAGTTGAATTACATGAAAATACAATGTTGCATACATTGTATTTTCAAGAGTAAAACTACAACCAGCGTGAAAATGTTCAACTCAACGTTTCGCTTCTACGTTTATCATCCGTACTGCGAAGGAATGAAACTCATTGCCTTCGTCTTTTCTTTGGTTGGTGAGATTGTGTCGGTGTGTGTGTGACCATATCAAGCATTAAAAAAGTGATATCAGTCGAATACAAAATAGTAGTAATAGTAATCTGATGTCGGTTTTGATTTTTAACATTTTTTAGTTGTAGCTTGATATTATAATGTGCCTATCGCACGCACGTGAATCTTAATAATGTCTAACATAAGTCCAACATTTTCGTTTACGCTTTCACACTCTCTGTCCTACACTAAGTTCGATGACTTGTGTCGTGGGTGGCGGAAACATTCACATCACACACAATCACAACCAGACCTAAAACATAAATAAATAGACAGAAAGAAATAGACAACTAGAACACAAATCTTCCTTAAGGAGAAAACTTTTGTTTTAGTCGGGAATCAAACCCGATACCCCTGCTTAGAAGTTAAACGCCACCCAAATAAGCCAATGAGCAGTTCAACATATATTATATTGAATCCACACAAATATCGTCCCAAAAGCCTCTATTCACTAATCTTTGCCAATGTAGCAACGCAGCTAGTTTTTATCAGGCAGCCGCAGCGCTCGCCCTCCTCGCCGAGATATTTAAACTTTCAAACACTTTATTTTGTACTCCGAAGGATTTTAGCGCCAATCCCAGCACTGGATGCAATTGTTGGACAAACTGTAGCTGTTAGTAAATTTGTTTTTATCGATTTGAATATTTGAATTTACTTGTATTTTCACATGAATGTTTTTAATAATACGACAATTTACACTAATCAGTGCCAATATTAAAAATTAGCATGAGATAAGTGTTCCAGAGAACTTTAAACTATAAAGTTAATAAAACCACCGTAACTAGCATAGTATTATTATATAGTGTTACTAGTTAGTGTCCTGGCGTAATATATAATTAGAGACAAGTCGTGCAAAGCACTCGCGTGATGGTAAGCGTCACGCTTGCCCATTGCAGTTCAGTGACACCCCAAGTTTTGCGTTGTAATATTATGTTTTAAGCAGTATTAGCATAAATTATAAATGTTTCATATTGGTCCAACATTGCTGTGACTTGATTTACCCATAATCTGGCTAGAAGTGAAATCCTTTTTCATTTTTAAACTTTCCATTTTTCCATCCTGTCAAATGTATGTGATTGATATTTTTAGTATGAATATGTCCAGTATAAATTTCACTAACTTTGCTTTTACCAGCTTCTATATAAGATCAGATTTATAATCAAATAACAAATATGATAGTGTTAGAATTTGATTTCATAAAAATAACTCAACGTACGATGAAATGTATATTTCCCTGTTTAAATTTATAAAAGAACTTAATGCATAAATAGAATCAGTTTAAACTACTGTCCACAACAACAACAAAATCCGCTCCAACTTTTTTGTAGTCGTATTGTTATGAAAATGTTCATCGCTCGCCCGAGAAATAGCGCCAGCATTTCGGCTTAAGGCAAATTATGCCCAATTTAAGTTGTACGCGGATCGGCGCATTTGCTATACCGCCTTAACTTGGAACACAGTGGCGCGCTGCGCGTGCTGCTAAAGTAATGAATACATTCAAAGATTCGGAATCTTAACAAAACTTTATTTGAGATACAATTTGTATCCGTTTTGAACTATCCAAAATTAATCTTGGTTGTTGGACAACATAATTATGACAAAACGGACATCACGCCTTTTACTTGTGGTTTCATATCAGCTAAATTTACCACGTAGGTATACTTTTAATGGACCAACGTAAGAAGTAAGTATGTAATTCGAAAAATATTTTTATGGGTACTAAACTACTCATTGTGCCACTGTTCTCTCTTTTTATGCATAGGTAAATAGCAAGTTAATTATTATGGTAGCCTGGTAAATTTCCTATCACTTACACTTCTTTTTGGCTGATTTTTTGTTTCTTTTTCATATATATTTTTTCATAAACTTTGACAATGTCTAATGTTATATTCGTGGCAATAATAATTTACTATCAATCTAGTTTTATCTTTCAGCATCTGTACTTCCTGTGTGCGTTTTACTGCATTCGCAAATTGAAGTGATGCGATAAGTTTTCTTTATAAATTTTTAAAAAAAAGTTACAAGTTTCTTGATATTTGCTCATTTATATTACCTTTAGCATCTTTGTAATTGTCGCCTTTCTCAAACTTATATTACCCAATGTCAAATTTCCAAGATCTTTGCTCCTTTTCCTAACGAACGCAAAACGTGCGCTTACCCAATTTGCTACACAAACATTCCTTAACGTGTCTCCTCCTAAGAGACGATATTTTTACAAAGAGCCCTCATTCTAAACGGGGCTAGAGTCAAGTTGAGAGCCATCAGGCTGAAGGGGTGGACATTATATGGAACACAAATTTTAAGAAGTTAGGTCACTAGATTGATGGACATATGAATCTGAAACGCTATGTCTTAAAATTACTATTTGTTTTTGCTTCATTATACTCAATTGCAAAGGATAGCTTAAATTTTGGGCGTATGTTTGATTTGTTAGTGAAATAGCCTAAACAACTTTAGATTGTGATACACGACGACGTCGATATATATAGTAATATAATATTAAGGTCAGCACAACATAAATTATATTATCGTATCCCCGAAGAAGAGCAACAGTGAAGGATATGTTCTTCTGGCGTCTCTTGTTAGGAACTTGATATTTTACTCTAAATTGTGTTTTCGCTCTGGATTAGTTAGTAACTAGCTGTTCCTCGGCGTTGCCAGCTTCAATCAAGCATACAATTATTATTAAATTATAAGTCTTTAGTCTATGTACCTAATGAAATGGCATATCTTTTATATTTTGACCAGTTTTTGAGACCTTTAAAAACGTTTAGGTCAAAATAATCCGATTTGTATCATCGTATCTTACAGTATGAATTTTTACTTCAAAATTAATTATTCTTTTTTTTATTCAAGATAGGCAAACGTTTGACCGCCATATCACCTGATGGTAAGTGACGATGCGGGCGAATTCTAGTTTTACCTAACAACTTTGATAAATCCAGTAATGTGCAAGTTCATGAAGAGACATATAATGGCTTTGTTCGTTAATTCTACGATTAGGTTTTATTATTGCCATTCACCGTTGTATGAAGACGTTTCATTTTGTCAACTATTCCACGCTTAATTCCGCAGTTAAACGACCGTTATATCCTAAACCGTTTGTTGAATTTGAAGCTAAAATAGTTTGAACTGTAATCAAAAAAGCAAAAGCACAGCTAGTCTGCTGTGAAAAATGAATTAAATACACGATAAACTTTTCCTTTCGTGTTCTTTTCTCACCATCCACATTTATTTTCCACTCGCTGTCACATTACTGTCTCTACTTATTCTAGTGTCGCACAAAGTGTTGGTCTCATGACAAGACTTGTCACAAGTGGGAACAAACACATAACCTCGCTGAGCGAATGAATATTCATACTGAAGGGAGAGGAACTGGGCGGAGAGTGGGCGGTAAGCGATTCAATCCTTTACGTAAGTATAATATAGTTCTATGAAATGTTTGGGTATTTGATCTGCCTGGCATAGCTGGATGTATGTGTAAGCAGCGAGTATCGGGTTTGATAGCCGATGGGACACTAGCTTTCTACCCAAATGAACTTATCTACCTTAATAAATTAAAAATATTTTGTTCCCCACTTAAGTAATAAAATGCACTGAAATATGCAAGCCTTCTAAATATTTGAATTTTAATTGTCATTTTTTGCTTTGGGCTACTTTGGCATTGCATGTTTTTTGAGAATTTATAGTAATTCGCTTGCATGGTTTAGATGCTAAATGCCTCTGAAAGACGGATGGATGGATGGACGGACGGGCAAAGAGCTGACAAACTGTTCACCCAAGTCAACTTAGAGATCTCGCTTCGCTCTATCAATAAACAGCGAGCTATTACATTACTTATTCTATCGAGTAATGTGGAATATGGACTCATTGGTACAATCGATTTGTGTCCCTCGAGGAATGTTTTTGCGACCGAAGTTGCATGATCAGAACAATGATTTCATAAAAAAAAAATTCTTATACATACAGTTTTTTACTTATCTATGGTACTTTGTTTGCCTGTTTGACATTATATGATAATGTGAATTTGATGTTATAAATATATTTTATTTGAATTTGAACTTTGGCCAATAGGCAAGGTTAGAAAGCATCACCGCAAGCATCACCGAACTATACTCCATAAGGTTAAGCTTTTAAATTATGAAACAAGTAAGGTAAGGTCATTCATCAGAAGTTGCGTCATAGGATTGAATCAAATCAATTGGTTCCATACATATATTTACTACAGATTATATAAATATCGCTTTTCCGTCACATTGGGACTGTACTTCTAGCAGGTTAATGGAGCGGGAGGTATTATCCACAAAACCCGTGTCGTGCGATTCAATCTAGTCAATGCTGACTAGAGGCACGTTCACGGCTTTGATTGGATGTTCGTTTGTATGCTGAGATGAATGTAATACAGATGAAATAGTATTTTTGATGTAAAATAAGACGACCTAAACTGTAGATCTGCTCACTAGTAGTTGGCTACACAACAAACAAACTAAAGTGTTTCATTTCCTTCTCCACTTCCACACGAAGACTTCACTTTTAACTACAGCTAGATCTTTGTCTGGTAACAGAAGCAAGTGGTCTAATCTATCCTGAAACTAGGCCAAATTAGCATACGTGCGAGCGAGAAGGGAAGAGTATTGTTTACTCATTGAACAAAGGGAGGCAGGGGGTAGCTTAACAAGTTTGTTAATAAGACAGCCCCGCCCGGGACCGGTGGTATTAACCGGTTCACACCTAAAGTTTTAGTTAATAATGTTGTTAGTTATTAGATTAATGTCGTTCTATTACTTGAACAAACGGTTAAGCTAGTATGTAACTCATTAAACTTTATAGTTATGCCGTGGAGCCCTATATCATCTACGCTCCAATATGGCAGTCCCTACAATACAAATGCCAAATTTACTTCTGGGTGTTCTTGTATTAATCTGTATATATTATGTTTCCAGCGGTTTTACAATATTGTCAACGCTGTAAACGCTTTCACACTCACAGCTCTACACTTATTTCGATGAATTGAACACATCATATCACACACAAAATCACAACCAGAACCTGCATCTTTGTTTCCCGAATGGTATAATCTGGGAGTCTTCAAGTCAGTGAATATGTATCTTCTAGGCAAGCATGTCATATCTTCGGCCGCATTATCACTTTCCATCAGATGAGATAGTGGTCAAATGCTTGCCTTTTCAGCATAAAAAAAGAACCAGAAACACAAATTTTCTTGGGGAGAAAATTTTTGTTTTGTCCGGGAATCGAACCCGATACCCCTGCTTGGAAGGCTTACGCCGGCAACTAAACAAGCAAGCAATACAGGGGATAAATCAACGATGACCTACATTAACTAATCCTGACAATTGTACAAGTTTAGTGAGCAATTAGTATACTATATTCGTACGTACAAACAGGCTCCCCGCCCTCGTTTGTTTGTCCGTTAGCACAGTTGTTCAGATCATAACACTGTGTGTTCGGTAAACTCGCTTGATTCCTTCACTTCCGTTTCCGGGCGATACAACGTTTTGTTTCAGACGAATCATTTTTAATTTACAACTTCTACTCATGTTATTTTATTCTATTTGGTATTTCATACGTAAATGTATAATTTTAAAATGCCTGCCGGCATGATCGGGTACACATTTACCTGTTACAGGATTTGATTCAAGCCAGGAACACGTTTCTTTCTTCTTAAATATGTGTTCCAGATTTAGTAGATGATCCAGAAACAAGCAAATTAATGTTTCACTGTTTATGTTGTGTTCATGTTATATTTAAGCATAAATTACCACTACATAAAACTATCTAACTAAGGCAAAAGAGATGATTTTGCCTCCTTCTTATTTCTTGGGGACAGATTGCTAGCACGACAATGAGACAGCATTACTCAATTCATCATCATCATTATCATCTCAGGAGCAAGAAGGCCACGACTAGACACAGGCCTCCCCCAAAGATTTCCAAAAAGAATGGTTGTAAGTTATTACTCAATTAAAATTGTAAATATCGATTAAATACGACGCATAAATTAATTTCATACAACAGAATTTATATGATTTGACACAGTCAATTAACAATATATATTCTTTTCAACCGACTTCAAAAAAGAGGTTCTCAATTCGACTGTATGTTTTTTTTGTATGTTTGTTACGCGATATCTCCGCCAATTGTGAATCGCTTTTGATTATTTTCTTTTGTTTGGTAGATTATACTTCAGTGGTGATAATTTTATCGAAATTGGTAAAGCCAAACCTAAAATATAAGCGATGAAGTCGTTTTTTTAAGCTTGCTTGCGTTTACTTTTTACATCTAAATATTGAGAGTTGAGGTCACTATACAATGTATTAACACCTAAGATCAATTCTTGTTTCATGCTTTACTTATATCCATCACTAGCGCTAAGTACACACCGTTTCACCACGCTGCACGCTGCCCGGTTGATTGCGACAGGCAGAGTCGGGCGACGACACTAACTCGATAGACCAAGGAAATTGCGTTAGTGTCGACAACGCCTTATGTACGCGCGCGGTAGCTTGAGACAAAATGTTAGATGTAAAAGTGAGAATTATTATTTTTTCTGTGGTAAAATTCTGAAATTGTTAAAATTTAAGAATAGCGAGGCTTGGTAACCTAATGCCTTTAAAATTTGCACTAAAGAATGGGGAGGAGAGGGAGAGAGGCACTCCCGGGGCAAAACATTCTCTAGTGGCATTGCAATGTGCTTCTCAGGCGTTATATCTCAATTACCCAGTTAAATCATTGGCAAATAGCCTTTTCTGAAATCAGTATTACTTAGACGGTTCCGTTTTTAGTTAATTACCTGTTATTCTCAATAAGTCAAGAACAACACTTACATTGAGTTGACTGATAAATTTGCCCATTCAATATTCAAAATATTTTATGCACATGGTACTCGTACCATAAAGGTACTCGTGAAAACTTCAAATAGGAGGAGGTTCTCAATTCTTCGGAGTCCTTTTTTTATGTATATACTACATGAAAAAATTGCGACGACTTGAAACCTTCCTCCTTTTTCGAAGTCGCTTTAAAATAATACTTTAATATATTACATATATCAATTTCATCCATATTCCTATTTACAGTTATATGCCCCATTACAACTAACAACGTTTTATTTGTGGTTTATATTGCGAAGTTACTTTCGTTAATAAGAAGTTTTAGTAAAGTTTCTACCAAATAACTAGACTTAACTATGACTGGACGATGACGATTACTCTTGTATTTCTTTTATATATTATATATAGTTTTTGATTTTTTTATTTAATCTTCGCATTTTTGTGGTGGTTTTAATTTACATTTTTATTCTCTTACTGGTTATAATTTTCGGCCAGTAGCGAGTGCTGTGTCATTTCTACCGTGCTCGGTATCTACTCTTTGAGATTGCTTCCCGGCAATCTTGTTATGGCATTGGTCACTGATGCAATTTCAGCGATATGATAAAGTTAGTTTGCCTTTGATACCTCCTAGATAACTTTTCACTCATACATATAATTATTGCAGTGAGGGTGCGTAGAATTGCTAAGTACAATGCAGGTAAGTAAAAGTTACCATAATATTATTAATCTATACTTTTAATAAAATTGTAACAAGCTGATGTCTATACATTCAAGATATTGAAGAAAAACTAATTTGGGGGTCTTCATTAGAGCAACATCTGTATGCTTGACTATCGGGCATAAAAAACAGAAGTCAAAACAATTAATTTTAGAATTATTGTATGTCTGTCTGTCTGGATATTTCCACGCGCATCACGGAAAAATTAATGCATGGAATTGAATGCTGTTTTTACTGATGTATTGCTACAAGTCTAATCTACACATATATCTTATCTATAAATATTGGTTCCATTTTACCGCACTGTTTGTATGCATCACGCAAAAATTACTGCATGGAATTGAATGTGCCCGGATCTCACGTCTGTAGAAACTATGGAAACATTGTTCTGTGGAAAAATGTGTTAAGTAGTTTTGGAAAGCCGCGTAGGATCTCCAAAATTACTCAACACATTTTCATACGGTTTTACGAGTCGATTAAACTTTGCCTGAAGCGATAAATAAACTTTATTTCATTACAATTGGATGTTGGAAAGAAAAGTTATTATCATTTATAATTCATTGATAAGTCTCCAAGGCATCTATCTATCTGTTCAATTTTGGAACTATATTTTTTATAAAAACTTAATTAATTTAATGAACTTTGAACTTAATGCTAAATCAACACATAGAATAAGATTATAAAACGGCTCACTTAGGTGGCCATGCCCTTCTAGATCAAACCGATGCTATCATTTATCCGGTAGAGCTTATGAACAATCTCTTTCTGCAACTGGACTCCCCTCGCAAAGCATCGTTCTAAAAGTGGGAATTCAGATTATGTTGCTTTGGAACTTAAAACCAGAGCTATACAATCGAACCCGCCTTAAAGTGGTTTCGCTTCGATAATATTAAATAAGTCGAACTTCTTACGGGCTGCAAAGCTGGTGAAGTAGTTTTCATACCACGCGTACCTTTCATTCCCAACAATTTCCCATTAGAATTTAAACGCTTGCAGCTTCCCGTGAGCGTGTTTCGCTATGACCATCAACAAGTCGCAAGTTCAGACACTTCAAACCGCCCGGATTCGATCTCATGACGAACTGTTTCTCACACGGATACCTATATTATGTTGCTTGCTCACGGGTCACTAGCTCACATCATTTGTATATAATGGCTCCTGGGTAAAACATCAAATCCTATCCTACTAATATTATAAATCCGAAAGTTTGTGTGTAAGTGTGTAAGTATGTTTTTTCCCTCTTCACGTTTTGATGGCTGAACGGATTTGGATGAAATTTGGAATGTACATAGATTATACCTAGGATTAACACATAGGCTACTTTTTAACTTGATAATAGCGGGCGAAGCCGCGGGGCACGGCTAGTGATATACATAACAAATATTTAGGTTTTGTTGTTTTATTTTGTACAACAAGAAACGAAGTTATTAAAACTAAAACCTGACTACACAAGCCCTAAATGGCTTCCTTTAACTAAAAATAAAATTGTTTTCATGACTTTGATGAGATAAATCTCGCACACGGTAAGCTTGACAATTATAATATACACTTACCTTCATTTTAAAATGATACCACACATGATGGAATACTACTTAATACTGATGGATGTTTGTAGCTCAATCACGTCAAAACTACTATATGGATTTGGATGAAATTTGGCACACAGGTAGTTTTTTTTTCTTACAATTTAACAATAATTTACGATAGAATTGTATCGAAAAACCACTGGGTTTGTCTCGATAGACCTCGCAAACGGTATTACCTGAGTTAACACATGAGAAGGGACTTTTTACCTACTACGCGGACCAAGTCGCGGGCAGAAGCTAGTTATTAATACAATTTCACTCGTTCTTAACACATACATACAATTTCCGATTTTTATTATATAAATGTGATTGTGTAGACTAGAAAACAATTTATAAGCGTGACTAGATAAACATAATTATTTCGGAATCATTACCGCTACAACGAATTTGCATATAGAGATGATAAGCAATCATCAATATTAATGCGCTGTATGATGTGGTACAGAATTTACGGATCTATTTGTTGAAGCTCATAAACTTTTTATTTTTATTATAGTAGGTATAATATATGTTTATGTATGCCTCATGGTTTTACTTATTTTCATCATCAGTCCGTATCGACCCACTGCATGGCATAATTCTCCTCTTGTGCCACTCGTGCCTTCCCAACTTCAGGAGCTTGGGCCGATTTATGTCAATGGCACTTATTATTTGATCATTCACACCACTTTATTTTACTGGGTTGTTTTGTCGAAAACGAATATGTTTTCTTTCAATTTCTTTATAAAGTGTGTATTTAATATGAATGAAGTTACTTGTCTTTATATCCAACTATCTCCTTTTAAAATCGGCAAGCAGACTCAGTGCATGCATTTTTTGAAGAAGCACATATTTTCTCATATTTTGTAAAAGCTTGTTCATTAAAGGCAGTTTAGTATGCAGTGTAGAACACTGGCAATAGGCCAGGGTTACATGCCAAAAGCAGTTACTGTTACATCTGGCTGCAACTACAATGCCACGTAGTAGCTAAATTATATACCGTGTTTTATCATCCTTGGGATATTACATTACTAATAGTACCTATAACTGAATAGATTTCAAAATCTCTATTTGGCTATGCGAGGTTTTTGCGTTTTAAATACTATTGAAAGTAGTTATTTATTAATTGTGTATAAAAATCGTTTATCTATACACTTATTTTTAAAACATTTACAGTAACTTGTTCATATGTTTCATCAATATAAAAAAATACATTAATTAAATTAAAATGTCACTTCTAAGAAATAATTCAATTATGATAATACTATACCTATGCTTACATGAATTTCCAACAATTAAAATCAAATCAAAGCGTTAATTTCAGTCATTCATATTATGATTAATTTAAAACAATACAGGCCATATTTTACTGTTCAAAAATATGTGCATTTTATGCCTAGGTACAAATATTTTGTAAGCATTGTACTCTTTTTGTTGGTTCATTATAATTTTATCTAATATCACACATACGTTTGTTCTATTCCTTTATATAATCTTTAATATCCATCGGTGAAGTATCCTTATTGACATTGTTAATAAACATTGGTATATTTATATCTGCAGCTCTAAATTTGCATTTCGGTGATGTGAATGCTATACTCTTTTCTCCTATAAATCTATTTTTATATCTATTTCTTTTTACATTTACCCACTCCATATTTTTTTTGCGGTTATATCCATTCTCCCGGCGCACGCACACACACGAGTATCGTGTAAATAACAGCTGTTACCCGGCTGCACTGCCTCATCCTTATAGGGTGCCGCGGTAGGTGTAGATGTAGGTGACTGTAAATGACATTTGTTTAGTGCTCCTGCCTTAGAGGAGTCACTGTGGCTGCTGGTTATTAATGGATGACTTACTCATAATTTTGCCATTGTTATTCATTGGTTGCATACTACATTCATCCGAATAGCAAGTGCCAAGGCGACAAACGAGTAATTAGATAAATAACAGCTGTTACCGAAGCGCGCCGACGACGTTAACGGCTCACCATCCACATCAACCGATGCAATATGTATAGGTGAAGAAACAGGTTTGCTCCTACCATTCGCGAGTGCTCTCGGTTCAAAAGTGTGGTCATAGGAACTTTGGTTGATGAACAATGAGTTTCTCGCGACGTCGATATCGCCCTCCTCGATGCCATTATTGTCGGCAAATTGAACTTGACTTTTACTAGGCGAGTATAAAACGGTAATACCTGGCTCGTCGTTATTGCATTCCTCGCACAAATCGGGTGAGGAATCGGTGTTATTCTGTTCACAAAAATTACCCTTTATTGCGTCAACAAGGAATGATGACATGATGGACATATTCGTCAAGCCCATAGATTCTGTCGCAGTAAAAATAGACAAGCACTTCTTTGAGTATTTACGTTTATATACGAATTTACCGAACAATGTTTATAATTGAGGGTGTCACTAACCCTTTTATCACAAGCGCCGTTGCTAACACTGTTTATCTCCGTGATCTCCTTTGCTTGTAACAGCTGGTCCGTTGTCACGTATGTGGCCTTGATAAGCTGAATATCATTTTGTATTATAAAAATATAATTTACTAGCGTTTAAATTATTGAAATGCATAGCAGACAGAGCATTTTAATTTTGGGCAACAAAAATAGGAATCTTTTCTGGGTCCATTGACTCAAAAACTTGTACAACTTCATATAAATTCTTGTTACGAATCCTTTAGGTATTTGACGGATATCGTAGAAACAGACTAAAACAATAAGGACTTAGCTTTGTCCATGTCCTCCGTTGAGAAGGTTGTTGTACATATTCTCACTACGCTTTCAGAATCCATCACTTCATGTTTATTTTGCACAAACGTTAACAGTTCGTTAATCACAATATTACAGTTAACACATTTTAAATGTTATCAGATTCCGACTTTGTTTACATCAATACGCTTTGATACAGGTGACACTCGTACGCACGGTGCGAGTGTACGGATAGTTATTTGTTCCTACATTACTATTTACATCATTATTACATTATTTTATCCTAATATATTAATACATTCATATAAGCTTAGATACAAAAGCTAGTTTTTAAAATTATAATGAGAACTATTAAAACACAGTTTCAGTTAGCCTCTTTGTTTGCAACTTTTGAAACGTTTCACAATTAAATGTAAATCCCACAACCGTTGATTCTGTTTGAATAAATTCATAGCACGAAATAAAATAATAATTTTGCGTTTCCATTAAAGTATCTATTTTGTGAATAATCCAAATAATATGCAATTTAACGTTGTGTTATTTTAAGCATCGAGTAAACAGCTTGCGTTTATTTTACGTACCTATTTTATATTGTAATAGTTACTGGTAGAGCGAATAAATACATCTGAAAATATATTGTATATATATGGCAGCCTTTGCCACATGTACATCGCCATACGCGATCTGCCTTACAGTGCCCGAACTATCTAGTCATCGTGATACTGACAGACCACCGACTAGCACAGCCAATCACAGCCCAAGGCTTGCATCGCGCAAGCGATATTTACATTGACATGTAAATATCTACGCAGCTATACAACTTTCAAGTTGGGAACATCAGACAGTTGTCTCCGAGCCAAGATCACCCGGAAGTACTTACAGGATTGATGGAGGCGCTTCTGCTGTGGAACATCCATATTATCCACTCCTTACTCTCGCCTCCTCTCCGATGTGTAAACGTCATCGTGGGCACACCGTCCTCACGATGACACACTTCCACATATATAATACTATACTGTATGAGATATAAAATTATAGTGCATATTTGATGCACTATAATTTTATATTATACGGCGCGCGCGGCGCGTCTCAGTCGCATGACGGCAGTCTGTATTCAATTTGATTGTTGATTTTATTAAATAACTTTAGAATGATAAGCTTTCGGATTTCTTTCTATCATGTAGCTTCTGTTCCTAATAGATAATGATATTTTGTATGTTTATTTTTTGCGATCGCGATTTTACAGCCATAATTTTTTTACACTACAATATTTTCGTCACGAACCTCACTACTCATGCATTTTATGCAATGTTAATTGTCATTTACCATTAGATACATTATAGGTCACTAACCAGTAAAATAAATATATTTATGTAAAAACCAGTTATGCTATGGGCAAACGAGAGGTTTGAGCGGTTTAGGTGGCCGAATGAAGTGCTTCCGTCTAATTAAGTATCGATAGCCCTAACAATATTATAGGCGAGCGATGTATTATTGGTGCTCAGCAAAGCTTATAAAATGGTTATTTTGTCTGTGGGATTGTGTCGGTGGTCAACAGCATCTCTTTTTTTATTTTCGAAAAGCAATCATTTAACTACTGTCTCACCTGATGGAAAGTGATGATGCGGCCGAAGGTAATCTAAAAAATAAGTTCTTAAATATCAAATATTTCAAGAATATCAGAATGGCTAATTGTGGTTCTTATGAGCTAAAACTGAAAGCTGCTGAGGTCTTTGATCTAAAATATTGACGTACAATTACTGATTCTAGACGGGGGCCCAAGAGAGTAAGACCTGCACTGACGTTCTGCTCTAAGTGTTTGTGCATTATGTATGAAAACGCTCAATATTTTATAGTTTTGATGGTTAGATAACATGCGGTAGAAATTTGAACAATATGTTTTTTATTAATATAATTTCGGATTCACAACTTAAAAGAATTTATAAAAATAAAGCGAGGAAGTAATAAGTGTCTCTATTAACACTTGTATTTAATTTTAAAATATGTTATGCTTTCTTATCATGCCAAAAAGAAAAGTGTTGTACCCCTACCACGCACAAATATGCATTCGGACTCGACATATTATTACGTTGATGAAAGTACTACTCACGAATAGGGCCAAAAAACCTGAAATAAAAATAACAAAATTCAATTGTACCTACCCTTTTATTATCTACGTACTCAAATGTAATTCGGTACCTTTTCATTACCCCGTCGTTCCCGACGACGTGTAGAGTTCAGCGAAGACTACAAATAGAACAAACAGCATATATTACGCCCTTTGTCCTCGCTAGCCAATTAAACAACGTTTAATTAACTTGAGTAAAGCGCTCTCCACACTGCCACACGTGGTGAATAAACGTGTCATCAGCCTACCCGAAAATAAAGTAATGTCATAGTAATTAGTAAGTAACTCTTGTCGAGCGTGTACCTTGTCAGTGGACATGTACCTTTGCTCATTTTACTGCTTTTTATTTACTTATTAATTTTAATAAATGTATGTGATGCATTTACCCTGCAAAATAGCTAATGGTCTATATAATGTTTGAAATAATCAAGTTAAATAATTAAAACATGTATAGGCAGCAAAAAAAAAGAGATACAATCCTATGGTGCCTCCCTACCTTTTCGACACTCATAATTCGTATAGTGATTCACTTTTTCAATGAGCTGCAGAAAAAGATCCTTATTCCAGTTGACACGTTTGGTGTAGGAAACTCTGATTTTAATCAAGTTGAATCAATCGTTTACCCTTTTAGTGCAATTAATAAGTATTTATTTTCTACTATGCCGATCCTGGTATTATTTTTCAGCAGGAGTACTATTTCTAATGTGGGACATTTGCGCTTCTGGTTCTGGCTTCTGTGTGGGATTATATGTGTGATGGGAATGTTTCCGGCAACCACAATACAAGGTTTTGAACTTTGTATGTAGTTAGTCACTCATTTTATGCTACAAGTACCTAGTAGTTGCCACCATGTTTTCCATGTATCTCTCAGAAACATCTTTATTCCAATAAAAAGAAAACTTGCCAAGTTGTAGAATGAGTCATAATATAAAACATGTAAAATACATATTGCGCTTTAAACCCAATTATTTGAAAACGGAGGGATAATATTATGGGTTTCATCGCAAGTTGCCATCATGCATAGCCTACCGGTAGAACATATACTCGTACCAGGTCTGTACCTGGTATATATTCTACCGGTAATTATTTAACTGAGACTGTTTATATACCAATCTACCCGTGTAGAGCGGTATATAAACATTATCGTTTATCACAAGAGCCCGCATCGTAGTATCGTGCGGCATCACTCGGCTTTGTACGGATGTATTCACCGGAAAATATTGATTTTGGTTACCAGATCTTTTCATAAACCAAAACATTGATGTTAATATTAGGTAAGCTTTTAAATATATTTCTTATACACGTAGAAAAGCAAACACTGCATTCAAATATAATTTTCTAAAGTATGTACCGAAGAAAATCTGTTCATTATCAATCCGAAATACCGTTAAATAATTTTAAGGCATAGTTTTAGACTCTGCAACAGAAGATACTAAATAATTAAGTGTTTCAAAGATTATCACGTTACTTGGTTTGTGTTACAATATGAAAATATTACAAGTTACAAAGAGGAGCTGAATGGTTACTGTTGTTGTTGTATTTATTATATATCTCTGTTAATATTTGTAATTTATGTAATATCACAGAATTTAATCAAGCTAAAACAATTGTAAACAACGTTTCGGTCAAGTTTCGAGTATATGGTTATAGTCTTAAGAAAACGTCTACTCGAGTGTTAGTTTTAAAGTAATAATATAATTTATTATGTATGCTACCTTTCGATATGACAGAGTTTTTTCAGATATGTAAAATAATAATTGAAACGCAAGCAAAACTTTAAAAAACCGAATTCATCGCTTATATTTCGGTTTAGGCTTGACCGATTTCTATAAAACTTATATGGAACCTCTGAAGTATACGTAGAGTATCAAAACAAAAAAAAAACATCAAAATCGATTCATAATTGGCGGAGATATCGCGTAAAAAACATACAAAAAAAGACATAGTCGAATTGAGAGTCTCCTTTTTAGAAGTCGGCTGAAAACAGAATTATGGAAAGTTTACAATATTTGCAGGCCTCAGGGATATAATTACTATCGTTCCCGATACAAAAATGGCTATTTTTCATTCATCATCCTAACAATATGATAACAGGTGTAACAAAATCAATTTCCAGTAATTAGCGTCGACTTCAAACGAGCATCGTCTGTTGCCTTCAAAGTGTACATTACTCGGTAGCTACAGAGTTATATAACAGTATAGAAGTGACGTAGTGAAACCAGTAATAACATGATATGTGGCAACGTTATGCTGGCATCATCGATCCAATATCGTCTAATCGTAATTATAACGTGAAATTAATTATACATCGAGATGTCTTGCCTGGTTTGGAGACAGATTTGCGTGATATTAGTACTAGTACAGTTGCTAATCTCAACTCATTGTCCGCGTCTTTGTTTCCTGAACAGTATTTTTTTTAATATTCTATGAGTCTTTAAGTCGAAAGTGAAAAAAAAACATCGATTTGTAAGTTAGGAAGACAGATCATTATAGGTCTATATTATTATTGTTTTCAAGCAATTAAATAGTACGCAAAGCACACAAAGTATCCATCTTGAATTGAACTTCATATGATTTCTGTCCAATGCAATAACTTCGGAAGTTTAAATCGTTGATCTAAACATTTATATTTATGAGTAAAGACCTAGCGTCATAGTCCTAGACACTTCACCGATTTTTCTAACCTACTAACTTGTACATTGGCTCTCCGACAGGCGTTAAATAGGTTAGCATGTAAACATAACACGCTACTGATGCGGAATGATTCCACTGAACATTGCCAATACCAATTTCACAGACGGCTTGTCAAAGGGCGCACCGCGCCTCGTACCACACGCTGTTACCAATTATTTGCGATGCTTACAATTATGGTGTTTTAATTGTATTTAAAGTGTCATACCTAGTATTCTCTGATATTGGGATATCATTTGCAAGGTTTTGCTTAATCTTTGTATAGTAGCACAATGTTACCAGACTCTAGTCAAAAAAAAATGAAACGGGCATGAGACATACAATTAATATTTTATTAGTGTTAGTATATCAAGGAGAGGTGTGCATTGTAGAGCCATGCATAATCTTTATCCACCATGGATCGGAAAAAGTATAAATGCGTATAAGGTGACTGGATGTTTGCATGCAGTTTCATTTCCATTTTTCCATTTCATTTATTCCCTTACAAGTTTTGTAAACTAAAAAGTTACAAAATGTATTATAAACTGAAAGGTTACAACTAGTCCGACTAACTATTTGAAAAACAGCGGCACCATTTTTCACCAAACAAAAATAAATAGCTAAGAACTCTCTCAGTCACTTTGAATTTTGATTCTCAGTACTCTTTTGACTGATGATAATTTGTTTTACGAATAATGAGAGCTTAATGGCAGCCAACACTGGTCTGTATAATGAGCTGTGACTGACAAACTCTTGTAACGAAATGGGACTTAGCAACAGAGATTTAGAGAAGTTTCCAGAACATTGACGGCATTGACAAAAAGTAAGTATAATGGTATATTTATGATAGCAAAGCCAAGTCTTATAGTTTATGTCTACGAGTACAATTTTGTAACTATATGTTTTGCTAAAAAGGTAAGCATTTACCACAATCTCATGGAAAGTGAAGCTGCGGCCGAAGGTGTAACATGCTTGCCTATGAGATACTTTTTCACTCTAGACTTGAAGACACTCAGGTTGTACCGTTCGAAGAACAAAGACGCGGGCAATGAGTTATACTCCTTTGCTGTACGGATGATAAACGTAGAGGCAAATCACGATTTTGAGCAAACTTCTAATTTTATATCAAGCTCAAGTCCGATCGTGTGTGGAGTACTGCGGCCACCTTTGGGATGGATCCGCTAAGTACCAGCTAGAAGCTCTTGAGTCTATTGACCGGCGAGCCAAAAGACTCATTGGCGATAGTAAGCTAGTAGAGTCAAAACTGCAAAGTCTTGGTCACCGACGTAAGGTAGCCAGCCTATCGGTATTCTATCGCTTACATTTTGGAGAGTGTGCTCAGGAATTACATGATATAATTCCTCCATGCCCTTTTTACCATCAAACAACAAGACAAACTGTCAAACGTCATCCATTTATGGTTGACATACCTCCAGTTCGCTCGAAGCGTTTTGCTTCTACGTTCATCATCCGTACAGCGAAGGAGTGGAACTCATTGCCTGCGTCTTTGTTTCCTGAACGGTATAATCTGGGTGTCTTCAAGTCTAGAGTGAATAGGTACCTTCTAGGCAAGCATGTTCCATCTTTGGCCGCATCGTCACTTTCCATCAGGTGAGATAGCGGACAAATGCTTGCCTATCATGTATAAAAAAAAAAAAAAAAAAAACTGGAGGTATGTCAACCATAAATGAATGACGTTTGACAGTTTGTCTTGTTGTGACATGGTAAAACGGGCATGGGGGAATTAACTAATGTCATTCCTACGCTCACTCCCCAAAATGTATGCGATAGAATATATATAGACTTAGACTCAACTTGCTTGAGACGCCAATGAGTCTTTGATAATAAATCTAAAATATTCAATATAGCACTAATTCTAATATAATAATATGCCGATTAATAATTCCATTGATCAATACTCATCAATTTGAATCTAAATATGCCTATTCGACATAGACATCCTATTGAACGAATTGCCGCAAATTATTCGTGGAATTAGTTTCTGCACAAAGCAGTTAATTATCGCTTTGCCGGAGGTTTGTGCCGTGAACGGTAAACAGTAGTTGAACTGGCTACTAATTCCTGCTGAAAGGCTAAGGTGATTATAAATATGTTGCCTCAAGCGATGTTTCAACCATAACATTAGTGTCAGGGCAGCTCCGATTCCCGTAGATGAATTGTAATGAGGGACTTATGGGTCTAGCTTCCATACCATAAATGTCTTTTGTTTTTTTTTTATGTTTTTAATGGTGTACTGTACCTGCCACCTGCGACTTTATTACTTTATTTTAACCACAGATCAGGGAACTCGCTCGTGTTGCAGCGCCAGTGATTTTTTGCTTTGTGATTGCAACAAATTCACTATAATTGTGAATTTATATTGGCTGTCCGTCGCATTATCATTTACGCGTCGCATCTGCCTACAGAAAAGGAGGAGGTTGATAAAAAGCATTTTTTTTGTATCTTTGGTTATAGTAACAATAAAATAAAATCACAAAACAAATAGGACCGGCCGTCTTTGTACTGGATATGGAAAATTATTTTTTTATTTTAATGGACATATTTATGGTGTCAAGTCTGTCCTATATAAAAATTATCAAGATCTGATCAAGCGTTCTAGAGATATAGCGGTTTTAGAAGATTCGCTTGCGTTTAAATAATTAGTATGTAAATATTTTGAAAATCTAAAAGGTAACATAAAATCATAAAAATTTTTTCACCACATTTTTTACAAACAGGTTGAAATAACCTTGTCATATTAATTATATTTACGAGTAAAGATCGCGCAACGAGTAAAGCTTTAGTTCTGAATGTTCGAAGTTGATCTACTGCTGTCATATTGTATCATTGTGTGTAGTCGGCGAACGTTCGTGCGTTAATAACCGAATGTTCGTTCCGTCGAGGGCTCTTTATTAGCCGCTGTCGGTACGAGGTTTGAGTAGAAATAAGTGATGATTGAAGCTTTTGAAAGTTATGATTGCAAAACGCACTCGCCCATCGAAACTATTTTTATTTATAGAGAACAAACTGTGAGATGAGAGACCATAGAATGCAAAAGTATAATTGGTAAGTTAATAATTAGAAATTAATAAAGCAAAAATCACGCTTGTATTTAATGTTACAATACGTTACAGTCTAAACAATTATAAAGCAGTAATATCAAAAGTAGTTCCGAAAAAGTATTTAGTACAAAAACCAAATTAACGTGACTTTGAAAAAGATGTTTCAGGTATACCCTATAAAGAATCGAGCACCAAGATATTCTTAAGGAAAGTCTCTAATAGAAAGCACAAGAAAAATATCTCTTCAGGTTATCTTGCAGGTTTTTATTAAGGTTACTGAATGATATACAGAAACGCTATTACCTGACCGTTCAGGACTAGCCTGAACAACTCCTAGCTAGGCTAGCTAGGCTACCTAGTATCTTGCTATGTACCGTATTTATAAATAGACTTTTATAGTTAGAAATGTTAGTTCTTATTACATCCCTATTGCGCGCATTTAACACACTAAGGAAAAACAGCATTGACAAACTTTTATTAAGCTTTTAAAAGAAAACATAAAACTTCTTCAACTCACACAATAGTCGTAATTATCACTTCGTATTTTTCGCGAAGAGTAGTTAACAAAAACAATACAAAGCCACTTACTAGAGCCCAGAAGAGGCTATGCGGGCCCCCCTAAAGGCATCAAACGAACTTTGGAACTTCAGGGGTCGCTCCAAACTTAGAAGGTTTGCTTTAACAATTAATCGTGAAGGAAAAATAATTAAGAGACAATGAGCTGCTGGTTTCAGTCAGTCACTTAGAAGTTCTGAGTTTCACTAACTTTATTTTGGTGGAATTATTATAAAAGCTACAACAAATATTTATTGACCCTATTAGTAATACGCATCAGACATTATAAAAGCTGACTGATGAATCAGATCGTTGAGGTAGCTTATTTCGAAAATGGCACAAGTATCAAATTGAGAAGGCTGGACATAATTATTAAACTATATTGAAGCAAGCACTATAGAATTAGCTAAGATTAATTGAATATGATTAATTGCCGTTATAGATTATAATGATTATTATAATCTTTAATTATTAACTAAAGATCAGAAACTTACCAAAGGGTAAGTAGAAATAATAAAAATCTATTATTAAAATTAATTAAATAGTGAGATTTTAAATGTGAAACAATTCCATCGAAAACTTGAATGTATTATATAATAATTTAAAATAGTAATAAATAGAAAAAAAAAATTGTCCCAAATTTTACTAAGGTAAATCAATCACTACGCAGTAAGTGAAACAATGTATCTAATATATACAATTCTCGTGTCACGGTGTTTGTTACCAAACTCCCCCGAAACGGCTCGACCGATTTTTATGAAATTTTGTGTGCATATCAGGTAGGTCTGAGAATAGGTCAACATCTATTTTTCATACCCCTAAATGTTTTTTTGTTTTTTGGACATAATTGTTTGTTTTTATTTTTTTATGATTCATCATGAAATAATGTAGGTATATGGCAATCCAACGTTTGCTGGGTCAGCTAGTTTTTAAATAAAATTGTTAATTTTCATAAAATCTTATACAGAAGCCAAGAGTTAGCGTGGAATTCATAATTGCTTTATAACTCTACTAAAATTCCAGCAATTAGAACCCAGGTAAGTCCACCCACAGTTTTAGTAACTTTGCCGTCCAGATGTGGCCGTAGCCTCTAATAATCGTGCCATTTGAGCCCAGAGCGGCAGGACTAGGTGCGATAGGTAATAGTGTTTTAGCACTGATACGAACACTAAGTTTTTAGTACCTCGTTAAAGAATATTGTTCTCTATTCACCGCCAGATGTCACTGTTAATGGTTAAATGATTTGATTTTGAGATGTTCGTAGGTTGAGATAGAGGATTACTAGAACTGCATAGCGGCGTTATCTCAATCGATTGCAGCTATCTACCTACCCCTGTTAGGTAATAGATTAAATTACTGATAATGTTATTTGTTTTGATTGTGTAACATAATTTGTGTAAGCAAAAAGGAGACAACAAAGTTTATTTAATATATTTAGTGTTAATCCCGATATTGTTATTTTAACATTATCGGGTTTATTAACACTTATATAATAAATTAACTTTGTCGTTATGGATTTCCGAAAAGTAACGCCTAATTCAATTCATTTTTTTTTTTTTTTTATGATATATAGGCAAGCATTTGACCACTATCTCACCTGATGGGAAGTGAAGATGCGGTTATATTTATTTATTATTTATTTTTATTTATTTTTTTATGATGATATTATATTTTTCTTAAAAGGAGACAGGTACGGTGCTCTTTTGAGGGTAAGAACACAACCGCCTTTAAATATTATTATTATTATGCTGTGCCATCCGGAACTTTAGATTTCGCGTAGGATTGCTTTGCGTTTCGCTCCCTACTATTGCGATCTAAATAACTGTGATTCAAATTCAAGAAAATCTAATTTTATTTACTTTGTAGGAGGGCTAATATAAAATTATATAGACACACATAAAAATTATCTACATTTTTCGCTAATTGTCTGAAGATAGTCCAAAGTTCTCTTTTGTTTTTGCCGTTTATTAAGGCCACACTGTAATTAATTTGTAAAATGTTAATTAAGTCTGACGCGATGAGTAAGGACGGAAAAGACTCTAATAAATCCACACAATTTATCGAATCTAATTTAGGCAATTCTGGACAAACGAGGTACTTGT
Organism: Lomographa bimaculata; assembly: GCA_948107665.1. NCBI lineage: Eukaryota > Metazoa > Arthropoda > Insecta > Lepidoptera > Geometridae > Lomographa > Lomographa bimaculata. The sequence goes on from OX403586.1 coordinate 22,003,955, forward strand.
TGGATCTGGTGTCAATTTGAAGTTGGCTCGTAAAAATGATAAACTGGCTCTGTACATAATAGGGATTGAGTGATCGAATTTGAAGAGATGGATTCTGAACGCACGCGATGGTAATATCTTATTGAATTATTTTTATTATGCTATATAGGCAAACATTTGACCACTATCACATCTGATGGAAAGTGATGATGCGGCCGAAGATGTGACGTGCTTGCCTTGAAAACACATATTCACTTTTGATTTGATGACTCCCAGATTATACCCCTCGGGGAACAATGACGCAGACAATAAGTTCCACCCTTATAACTAAATGTTACGAAATTATTGTCCAATTTGTCCAATTAAAAAAAAATAATTAATAGAGCTAACCAACTTCAATACAGGAAAAAAAATTGTTTGTTACATGTCTTTAGATCCAATTTATCTAAACTTTATAATAGTGTTCATTGAAAACTATAAAGATCAAATTAAAGCGTCCAGTCGACGTGCTAGGTACTTTTGTGGTCGTTTATAACTGTCATGCTCAGCAATGTCGCTGGAATAGTCATGTCCAGTTTCAGGAAGTGGGTATTTACACCAACGTTTATAATCCATGTGGATTAATCTAAATCAGGGTTCTAAATCACTAAACTACATTAATGTAGTAAAAATATATAATAGGTAGCTTAGGGACATATCGTCGCTTATTTTGAAATGAAACCGGGAAACTTTTTTCGGTTGATTGAACTGCCCGCATGCCCGTTGGTCCAGGTGGGTTAGCATCCACCTTGTAAGCAGCGGATATCGGCTTCGATTCCCAGTGAAAACACAAAATGTCTTCCCAACTTGTGTTTTTAATTCTGGGTGTGATTTATTTTGTATATGATGTGAATGTTTTCAGCACCCACGACTTAAGTCGTCGATCTTGCCGTTGGGTTTGTGAGTGTGAAAGGATTTATATTTATTTATATCGATAACTTTAAGAGGTTCACTGTTTTTAAAGACAGGTTTAGGTTATATTGTAGATACAATTTTTAAAAAATATGCGAAATCACGGCGCTCGTTAGGGTAAGTTAATAAAGACAAGGGTCTTATATAATTAAAACCTCTTACTGAAGCGTGACTTTATTAAAGTGTTATTATTTTATTGTTCGTAGTACAAGAAAAATAAATACCTAAATCGTAAAATATTTTAACATTTTCTGAACTGTTTCCAAAATATTATTTTAGATTTCTTGAATATATTGAGAACTATCTCAATACAAAAATCATTTTAGTGATGGAGACTTGATAAAGAAGATCTCTCAATCGGACTATAGAACTCGAGAAATAAATAATTATTTTTGTACGTTACGTTACGTTACGTTACGTTCCCCAGCTGGAACAGCTGGCGTTCTTTAACAAACGACAATGTCTACCACACTCAACAATAAAGCCTGGCTTCCTCGTATTTTTTTTTAATGCTGAATAGTAAATCTTTTTGCCACTATATATATATATATGACGAATGTGCCGATGCAGCCAAATATGGAACATGCTTGCCTAGAAGGTACCTATTCACTCAACATCTGGAGACACCCAGATAGTACCGTTCAAGGAACAAAGACGCAGACAATAAGTTCACCTCCTTCGCTGTACGGATGATAATCAAAAAAGCGAAACTCTTCAAGCAAACTGGAAGTGTATCCTAACCATAAATCGATGACGTTTAACAGTTTGTCTAGTTGTAAGATGGTAGAAAGGGCATGGAGGAATTATATTACATAATTCCTGAGCACACTCTTCAAAATGTAAGCGACATTTATCATATATATCTTATTTACCTATAAGTGAAATTAAAACTGCGTGATGCGGATGCGTGAGATCTAACCCGTTCCAGATACAACTAAGCCACATTCGCTCTATTCATTTCCCGATACAAACATCTACACATAATCGTATTTCGATCAAGTAATCTACCTACTAATTTCCAAACGCTTTCTATTTGTATCACAGTTTCAAATTATCTACAATTCACCTGACCTCGGTTCAGTTAAAGTTAAACTATCTCAAGAATGTCACCCCGAGCCCGGTGTCAGTGCATGTGAAGCCATCGCCGCAGGCTGAGGGGAGGGTACCTATTCAATTATTCGGTTCGCAGCAACTAGGCGATGTCCGTACGTGCCGTCAAAGCCAAGCGAGATGGGGCTCAATTGTTTAAGAGCGTACATAGTAGATACCTAGGGGCTAAATGTTTGCTTATATAGGTGATGTTAGGTGACCCTGCCTTTATTAAATCTAAAAATGTTAAAATAAGGAAGTTGTATGACCCTTCTGTCCGCCCTACCTACAACGTGCTATATTTACTCTAAATCCTAAAACGTTAACCTTAAACGTTAATGTTTGACATAAATCGACGTAGACGTATTATGTTCTATTTTAAAGAAAGTTTTCGAGACTAATTAGTTATTGTTATTTAGTTATTAGGCGATTATTAACGTACGTACGGTTGCCTAGTAGCCTAGTAGGCTAGTTTTAATTCGCTGCTAGGCTTTATTTCACAATGTTCTAGTTTGAACGAGGCGTATCACTTCTACATTCATCATTATTACGATAAAGCTCCAAATCATTGGTAGCGGTATTATCTATTAGTATAATCTGGAATCTTAAGAATTTAAACTGAACAGATTGTTTCGAGTGGAGCACAATTAACCTGGCCTAATTTTTATAAGACTGTTTTCAAAATTGAAAGAAGTTAGTTTTGTCATGTTTGTTTATTGAAGAAATCGGACAATTAATACAACTTACCGTCTGGTGAAACAGTGTTAAATGCTAGGTTATCAGAGATGAAAAAAAAACACATTTCGTTGAATTCTAAAACTATAATTCTTAATGTTAATCGACTTCACAAAAAAGGAAGAGGTTCTCAATTCGACTGTTTTTTTTATGTATTTATCTCATAACTTCATTCTAAGTGATCCGATTTTGAATAAAACCTTTGTGGTCCCATTTAAATTTGATTAAGATCTGACAAGTCGTTTTTGATTTATCCTTAATATTGCGTGTTTCTTTCATTAAATCTCATCATGGGTTCCGAAGATAAAGCTGTGAAGTCAGTTTTTTAAGCATTGCTTGCGTTTAAATTATTTTTATAATTAACAGTTCTTACTAATCTTATCTTCATTGTACATTGTGTGCGGCTGACATCTACCGTAGGGTTGGTAAACCTTCGTGCTCTGTACAAACGCTAAGTTTACCCACCAGAAATTGTGCAGCTGTTCAGCAGAGGGTCAAAGTTTCAAGCTCTATTCAAAGATGGCGCCAGTTCCGAACTCATGAGATTGTAAGATTTGGGTAGTCCTGAAAATGAAATATGTTGGCCGTTTAGTTACGTGAGTTGGTGAAAGATGACGCTGTCCCAAAGTAGAAAAACCCAAGGATAATAATTGTTATGTAGGAGCTAAATCATTATAGGTGATTTAAATGTGAGGTCTTGCAGTAATTGTAGCAATATATACTCTCAAACAGATTGAAAAGTAGTCAACCGCTCACTCGTCATAATATGAACAACAGCATCATACGACCACAGGTATTTAATAAAAAATATGATAATTAGGATAAAATGTACCCTATGTCCCATTGCAGAGTTCAGGATACCTCTTTACAACATTGTATTTAATTATATTAGAGTGATATGCCGCATTTCGAATACACATATTTTGGATTTGTAATAGTCATAGTGCATGAATCTTATCAAAGTGTATGTGTCTTAGTTATTTGTTGTAGATAATCAATTTTACGACTCAAACTTGGGTACCACAAGCTTAATTTTTTTTGAAAAAACTGCCATACATTTTGTCAACAAAACGACAATATTTTGCGTTCCAATAAATTCACGTTTATTTTAGCTTTGAAGATAACATCGGGACTTAAATTGAAACGGCTTTCTGTTTTAATTTCTCGTGCACTATATCCTATGGGTGTCACTTTCATTATCTCGCCTCGGGGTGGCACGAACGTAAAGCGCTCGCAGACCCCTTGTGTCAAAGAGGAAATATTCGCATGTTGCAAGGCAAAGGAATAAAATGAAATTCTCACGGAAAGGATTTTCACGGCAATCCTAAACGATTGTATATTCATAAAACACCTAATAGCACCCTGATTTTTGGCGATTAAAGCACACGAATTCGACACATACAAACACATTCGCACTCACAGCCCCACACTAAGTTCAACGACTTGTATCGTGGGTGCCGGAAACATTCACATCACACACACATTACACCCAGAACCAGAAGCACAAATATCCCTGGGGAAGGAATTTGTGCTCCGGCCGGGAATGGAACCCAGGACCCACGGCGCAGAGGGCGGGCACCTGTCCACTGCGCCAACTGGGTCGTCAACACATGTTTGCTTTCTAAATAAAAATAGTATCATAGGCGGATTCAAACCCTCTTTATAAGCTATTTTATAATTACCTACAACATATAATACATTTCTACATCAGACAATTCCGTTGTTAATTAAATTGATTTTGTTCTTCAGCGGGAAGTTATTCGAGTGACTGTATGTATATAATGATAGTGGGCACTAAATAAGGTTTTATTTTTAATTGGTGTCAAATAAAAGTTTGTATGGAAATAAGTTATGGTTAGATCTGTGCTTTTAAATCCCATTAAACCCGTGTCTTATAATTTAGTAGGTTTAAACTAGTCTGTAGAGTTTGTAGTATATTATAGTGGAAAAACGCAATTGTATAGAGTCACCACACCACTCCAACAGAAACTGTTTAAAGCTCTAGGGAATTGTTGTTACTATAACATAATATGTTAGTGTCCAGCTAGAAACACAATAGACCTACATGCATATACCTGCACAGAACAAAAATATTGTCTGGCTCGGCACGCAGTAATCTTTATACAAAATTGGTAAAAAAAGTTGCTGTTTGTAGCCAAGACTTTGTTACAAGTATATGAATGATGTATGTATGGTTAACATTAAACAATTACAAGATAATTGGAACGTAAGCAAAGCTCAACTACAGGCCGACCAAAATCGACACAGTCGAATGGAGAACCTCCTCCTTTTTTGTAGGTTAAATTTTTTAGTAAAGTAGGTTTAAAATTAAATAATATTGATGATAGTTTACTTCTAAAATGTTTTGTGTATTTTAGATCTCCATTTGCAATGGAATTTGCCAATAACTATTTTTGGTCAACTACACAAATATACAGTGTTATATTATCATTAACAGCAATGTTAATGATTTGGTCACACACCATGTGATACAATTATAACATGCCGATATCTAGATGACATGCTGACATTGAAATGCTGGTGAGAGTACTTCAAATAAAATATTAGCACTTAAAATTCGAGTTGAAACTCCTTGACTGTTTTCATTAATGAGCGTTAGATTTTACCCAAAAATACAATTTGTTGTAGAGCAGGGAACGTCAGACTCCGATATTACCTTGTAAGACCACTGTGACATTGTAATTGGATCCAACAAGCGAGGCGAGCGGCATCGCCTCGGGGCTCGGTGGCGAGACCGGCGAGATGAGACTCGAGCTAATGCAGGTGTAAATGCGGTTACGATCCTCCTACTTTTAAAATGGATAATTTTCTAGGTTTTAAGTAAAGAGCTTTAAAAAAAATAATCATAGGTAGATTTTATGGGGTAAACCTTATTCCAATACATTATTGATGTAGCGGGCAAGCCTCTGCCTTCTATGCCGTGGATACAGGGTACGATTTTCGGCAGGAGTGTAATTTTTACATTTGTTTATTTATTTACTAGCGTTGACCCGCGTCTTCGCCCGCGTTAATTAAGTTAAAAAGTAGCCTATGTGTTTACCATGAGTATATGCTATGTACATTAGAAAGAACAATGGCGAACTCCCATACATCATTTTAGTTGAAGTAAAATAGCATCGTATATAGATAAAAAAATATCTCACGTAAGGCCGGTTGCCTTCTGAGCTTAATTTTAAAAGAATTGTCGTTTTAGAAGGCCTAGTTATTAAGATATTAAACAAAACATATTTGTAGGTTATGGCTCGGCACACTTTGCCGATCTCTTTTTGAATACGCCAACAGTTCTGACAGTCGTGAATTCGTGATAAAAGCCCATTCCAAAGAGCCACCACTACGTTTAAACTTGAAATATATTATTACTTGACACTGGCTAAATGCACAAGATTGCGAAGCTAATATTAAAAGAAAAACGAAAAAAAAAACAAACGTCAAAAGTGAAAACGTCATTCATACGACAGTTTGGTATTGCCATGACATTTGCTTTTTCCCCTTAAATGTCGATGACTGCAATAGCAACCGCAGCTATTTTTAGAAAACCTGTGAATGACAGACGGATTCTAGACAGCTGATGGTTCATACATAAGTTACCATAGTATTTTTTGTTTTATGAATACATCATAAGCATTAGCATTACGGCTTAGGAATATAGAGATGCACTAGGGTAAGGCAATGGACATGGTAACATCTTATTATATAACCACAGCATAGACAAAATCAGAAAAAATGAAAAATGGTTGAAAGTAATCGTTTTGTTTCTTTTAATGTGTATTTTTTTACCTGGCTTCGTCTGCCTTTTCTGTTGTTTTAGTAAATCTTTGTAATTTATTTGAGTGAATTTCGTTAATTTCACATTTAAATACGATCAAACATAGGCCAACTAAAATTTCGCCATTGTTCTTTCAGCCAAATCTATATATCTATATATACTTCATCTATAAAAAACTTTCCCTATGAACTTTCATCCCTCATTGCACGACCTTAATGTACCCCTAGCAAAAAAGTTATTTACTATGGGCCAATTGCCTATATTACCTAAAAAAAAAATTTCTAAAAAATAAAAATTTTAAAATCCTTTCTTAGTAGGTACACCTCTTTGTACTAAGACAAATGTACCCTTCATATTTTAAGTCTCTACAACCAGTGGTTTAGGCTGTGCGTTGTCCCTATGGCATTCATTCAGTCAGTCAGTACCTACGTCAGGACAAAGATTCTGACAGTATTAGATTTATAATAAAAATGGCCTACTGCACTTACAGGCGTGACCAAAGCATGCAGCAAGTCAACAACAATTGGAGCTCGAATACAAAATAGTAACTATTAATTTACTAAAAAAACATACATTAACTTTACAATTCTTGAGAATTACAACAAAAACAGTCTAATTAGTCTTGTTTTGGTTGTATTGATCAAAGTTCTATTTTTGTTTCATCAATTTGCCCACTATGTGTCTGAGTGTTAATCATTCAGTACACCTACACACATTTAGCTTTTTATAAAAGGTATTTTTATTGTATTTTTCATATTCATATAAGTATCAAAATGTAATACGGACAATACCAATTTCAAACACCTTCGATGCATGGAATTGACAGCTCAGACAGGGTATACATGAGACTCGAAACTCGAAAATACGTGACGGGTATTGCATCCGACACATGCAAGAAGACAGGAAGCGTTCCTAAGCAACTCAGGGACATAAATAATATACACGACGCGCTTTTGAATAAAATATTAGCTAATGTTCATATTACTAGTTGTGCATTTTAAAATGTTGCAAATGGAATAATTTATTGTTTGATATAATTAAAGAAACGTAAGTATCTCTCATATTTATAAGCTACAGTTTAGCCAACAAATATGTGGGTGTGACTCGACACTACTTAACTAGGATGATGTCGAGTAAAACATAAATATTTATATGGGAAGCTTTCATAAGTCCTTCATTGGGGTCAATGTGAACGCACGGTTGATTGATGATAAAGAAGCCGAAAACAATAATAAATTATTAAATACTAGCGGTGGCCGCGGCTTCGCCCGCGATTATCAAGTTAAAAACATATGTGTTAAACCTAGGTATAAGCTATGTACATTTCTAATTTCATCCAAATCCGTTCAGCCGTTACAGCGTGAACAGAAAACAAGCATGATACATGTGTTACAAGTCTAGTGTGTAAACTTACAAACTTTCAACTTCAGTGTGAAGAATTAAAGCCCTTACCAGAATTATTTTTATTTTTAAGTTTAAAATATTCTTGAAAACTGCAACACTCAGAAAGAAGTCTTGTAAGCTGCTTAGAATTTATTATTGTGTGTGTAACTTTGCCGTGCTTTAGCGTGAGTCAGTTAGTCGTCGGATGTAATAGAATTAACTTCGCAGCTAATTAAGTTGGAATCGAGCAGTTACAAAGTTAGAGGTAGAGCGGATAGTTTCAAGCATTTAGTGGTTATAGCCCACATTAAAGTTTGAACGGTTCTGATTGCTCATTTAATGTGTAGTGCAATTTCGATGTATTTCGAAAATACTTTAGACATCAACAAATTGCCTTGGTATCTTACAAATGCTATAAAACCAGCTCAAAATGTCAACTCGTAAGGATTAATAATATTTGATAATTATATTCTTACATTCAATTGTTCGATGTATGTATGCAGGTGTGACCAGTTTTAGATCATCATAAACATAAACTGTTTTACACTCATAGCCCCATATTTCATTCGAAGATTTTATAAATTGACTGGGATCTCTAGGAATGTTAGAATAACGTGTAGTAGTAATGGTTCGCTGTTCCCAAAAATCATCGTTTGTATATTTTGTGTGTGCTGCTGATATAGTGATTTAGACCTTCCTATAGCTCTGAACAACTTGTGTAGTCCAATTCCAGTATTTCAGACCGAAACGGAGAATTCAATGAAGCGGATACCGGATAATAACTTCGAAAATTTACTGCTTTTCAGCCGAGGGCGAGAAAACTCTGGTCACTAGAGATTTAAAGTTTACTTAATCAGAAATTTATTGAATGTGTGGATCCATAATCCAAATATTGTAAAATTTGTTAGCTCTGTGAGCTGAAGACTTCGATTTTTTTCGAAAAGGCTGTACATTAATTTCACATGTACATTAAATTGTAACATTTCAACGATTTCAACCTCGGTACCACCGCCATTTTCAAAAATTTCCATTAACGGAATAGGCGAAAAAAATCCATATAATTACAAACCCTGCTCACAAAATTTCACGACAATTGGTTGAGAATGCGACCTGTATGGTTAATGGTTTAGATATTAGGTTTAAAGATATTTATTCTTATATAAGATATACAGGTTTCTAACGAAACCTACATCAGGCACCAGCTCTCACAAAGTAGTACCTATTTCTTGCACAACTTAAACATGCCTAGTTTTACTATTTGTACCTTTGTGAAGAGAAATAAACTCATTTCTTTTTTATATACATCACTTCCATAAGAACATTAATTAAAAGAAATTATAATACGTTCATCGCCGACCTGTAGATGAGAACAACCGGACATCTGCTGGACATATTAAACCATATTTGCCCCAGCTAAAACGAAGACATTACAGTTTGGATTATGACCTAGATTACCTAACTGTAAGACAGGCTCCGTGTCTCAACAGGTACGAAATGTAAAATTAAAACAGGAATTAGCATAGAATTACAATTGTTTTGGCTTCATTCGATTTCGATCAAGACATCGACAAAGCGTAAGTCACGCTAATTCCCGATATAATTTTAATTTTATAGTTCAAAATGTGGCTGAGTTTTTATCAAGTGACGAAATGGCCGAAGGTAAGAATCGCTCTAACAATAGTTAATCATCTTAAATTTATTTACCCTTACCATATTGACATCGTTTTTTAATAATGGAGTGATGAATATTCATTCGGTCACTCGTGTATGGCCGTCGTCAACCGTCGTCAAACAAAATTTTAGTGATGAATTTTATTTCACAATTTTTTATCTGCCTCGTAGCTTTTTTTATAAATGATTTTCATTTTCAATAAAGTGATACCACTTTTATGACATCACTACAATATAAATTTTATTATTCGGTTCTATTTCTGAAAAAAAAAGCCTTCGTCATTTAATTATTTGATTGACACTTATTATAATAACGTAGTTGACAAGTCTTTGCTTTTGCGCAGGTTCTGGGTTTGATTCCCGGGAGGTGCACAATTTTTCTCTTCTTTTAGAAAAATGCGTCGGAATGTGATTGTGTGCCCGGTGGTGTGACGTAATGTTCTATGAGTGTGAAAGTTTGTTTGTTGTTTGTATTGGAGTTTAAAATATCTCGACATGGGTTGTTACAGGTCTTAAATAAATATATAGGTAATTGTTATATGCGGTAGTGACGCTTAACACCAACAGAATATTTTGTTTATTTTTAATTTGATAGCAATAAAAGACCAATACAAACTACTCGATCTTGAACTTTTTGCTCATTTAAAATCGTCTAATCATAAAGCCAAAATAAATTGAGTAGAAACATTATTATTGTTATCTTAGGTACATTAATAATTATATCTACTTGATGAAACTAAAACATACTTAATATTATCTATCTTGTAGTATGTCTGGCGCTTGTTGGTTTTCATTAGTTTACTCTAAGTAATACGGGCATATAATATAATGTGTATTTAGACGCTCTAGAAAACAAAAGTCTGGTACAATTATTATCTATTCCTCTCGTGGTATTTTAATCTTATCACAAATTGTCTCCTGACGTAATTGGGTTGGCGATCGCCTTTTAAGCTGTGGGTATCGGTTTCAACTCCTGGAGGAAACAAAAGTTTTCTCGTCAAATTTGTGTTCCTGGTTCTGGGTTTAATTGTGTATGTGGTACAAATGTTTTCGGCACCCACAACATAAGTCATTGATCTTAATACGGGTCTGTGAGTGAGCAATCGTTAATGTCATGTTTATGATTCAATTCACACTAAAATAATAATATGCTGCGATATAACTAGACAATTAAATGCCAGCTATTAAGTTAATAGTTTTTTAAGCGGTGTCCATAAATATTAGAAACGTTGAATCTAAATCAGGCTTTTATTTTAATCTCTTTAATTATAATATTTTAATATCATCATAATTAATGTACCAGTATTATCCCTATAACCACGTGGTGCGACACACGGTAGCTAATTTTATTTCAAAATCTACATTTCCTAGACAATCCCATGAACTCTATTAGAAGGATATCCTCAATATTTTGAATTCATTGATATTAATACAAAATTAAAAGGAAGAGATCAAATCTTAACTACCCTGTACCGGAATAATAGGAGTCCTAAGACAAAGGACGTAATGAGCTGTTGTGAGAATAATAATGGGTTCCTACAAAGATAATAATAGGTTTTTATAGCAAGAACAAAGGCGAGGTGAGATCCCAATTTAAAACTTCGATCTCCCTCCGCGGCGCAGATTAAATAACTTACTAAACAGATTATACAAGTTATCTGAGTGGTAGAGGATGAGATAAAGTTTCCAGTTATTTATTAACACTTGGCGCTAATGCGGCGCTTTAACTTCTCTTATCGCGTTATAAGAACGAGAGTAATTTCATAAGTTTTTGAATTGGAAAAGTTCTCGCGCTAATTTTTACCGCAAAATTATGAGACCTTTTTATTTGAGGTGGAGATTAAAACACGTGTAAGAGCGTTGGAGACTGCGCCACTTCTTAGTTTGGTGGTCTTTATTACCGCTTGCCATGAGTAACAATCTGCCTATAACAATCACAGAAGGATTCGTATATTGACAATCCGTTTAAATATAACTGTAATCCCTAAATATTTTTCACTAGGAATACATACTATCAATCCATGAATTGCGCCCAAAATGGGCTGTTTTGGCTAAAAAAAAGAAGCAAAAGGTTTGTTTATCAAGGTTTACAGAATGGACGCACCATCTAGCATCCCAGGTTTTGCGAGACGTTTTTTAAAATCATGGCCTCGATGTATTACGTCACTCGGGGTGGATTGTCTTGCACTCACCCTAATAGTGGGTTAGCGATACAGATAGGGACAATGACAGCTTTTCGTTAGATGAGTTTTCAACTTGTTTGTAAAGTAGGTATGTAATTTATTTTTCTAAATACAGCTTCCCAATTTAGTTTCATTTTATAACAGGTTACGGTTTCAGTGAAAATCGCCAACATAACAGCTGTGCTCGCGAACAGCAGATACAGACCTCATTATTTCTTCAATCCGTCGAGATATCTTCCATTCTCCAATTTTTCCTTTGTTATACGCAGTAACAGTGTCCGTGATACGTTATCTCAATGTTTACGGAGGCAAACAGTAATAAAAGAATAAGTACAACACTTCGCTGTTTTAACTCCCGGTGGAAAGAGGTGGACTTGTGTCGGTTTGTGTGTCTATATGTGTGTCGCTTGGTAGCCCCCAAATTAATGCAGTATTTTTGAGTTTTATTAGTTTTAGTAGGATTTTTCAAATAAAATATTTGGTAAAATAATGTGCAACCGTTATCAAGGTACGACGTTATGTTTTTTCTTTGGTAAACAGTCTTACTATTGTCAGTGTAAAGTTTTACAAACGATGCACGTTGTCACATAATTATCGCACTCAAATAAAAAAAGTCACAACAACTACAAAAGAGATTACTAGTCCTTATAAAGTCCAAAATCAAAACAGGTACGGAGAAAATTATACCAGAAGAAAATTTTCTTGATTTAGTTACATGCAATTTGAAATGTACCTACACTGCACCTGTGTGGGGTGGGTACCCCACACAGGTGCAGTGCGAGCTTTACGTGTTTTAATGTCCTTGGTGATGTTGTATATCAACTTGCACGTAGACAAGTGTTGAGTGTTTGGCAAAAAGCTTTTTCTGAAACGTTTAGCTTTTGCAAGCAAATACCCGCAAAGCCTGTTTTACTATTCGGTTAAACTGCTTCTAGGTACTTCACGAATGTTAAATATTTTATAAAGTTTATAAAGGCTGGAGAGAGTTTAACCAGTAAGTTTATTTTTGGTTAAATTTAAATTTCAGTATGAATTGATAATTTTCTTACAACTTACAGCAAAATGGAACAGGCTATGGTAGACTATAGCTAGATTCTAAGAGACACATTCTATGCCTAGAACGTTTACTACTGTTGAACAAATAGTCAACCCACAAACAGATGTGTTAGTTTTTAAACGCTATTTAAAATATAACTTAAAAAATCTTGAATTAGTTTACTTTCGTCTTTAAAGATACATAATTAAACACAAGCAAAACTTAAAAAACCGACTTTACCGCTTTATCTTCGGAACCTTGATCAGATAATGTATTAAACACGCATTATTGACGATTAAATTGAAAAATGTACTGGGAATGTTATGAACTCCGTTGAATATATAAAGTTCCGTTTCTTAGAATATCGGCAGAGAATGAAGCCGTGTGGAATTATAAAAATATTACAAATTGCATTGATTCTTCCGGTGCTTGTGTATATAGGTGTCTTTGACGGCAAGATTAATCATTTTTACAGAAATACATAGTGAGGCGCAGTGCGTGTGTGTGTTTACTAAGCCTGTATAGTAACTAGCTCTCAATGGTAGCTACCTAAACACCATTAATTCCTAAATCCTGAATAACAGTCAATTATCATGAAGCAAACAGTTCTAGTAAGTGTAGCTCTTCAGATATCGAATTGAATTGAAACCTACTTGATATCAAGTTTCTAGTGGATACCATACTAACTGTACTGTAGGCCTTTGATTTGTGTGCGAGCAGTATATTCCCGAATAGATTGAAGCAGAATTCACTGAGCGAGGTACAAACCCGGTGCTCGCTCGCTCGTGAGAATAGATATCTCCCGGGTTACAGTCGTGTAACTTTAGAGGAAAAATAGTGCAACTCACTCATAAAATAGGTCAATTTGAACATGGAATATAAAAGATTGCAACTCAGATTCTAGCTATGAAATTGCAACGTCGCCTAGCGCATGTAGTCTACCAGATCTATATCTCGAATTTGTGAGTTCGCCCGTATCATCCGGTTTCAAGTTATTCGAGAGACCATGCTAAAAAAACATAAATACACTGTATAGTAATAGAAAATAATATCAATCACAAATAAATGTTTTATTGTTCAAATACAGATTTCAATTAAAACTTTTTAATTTGTATAGAATAATAATGTTTGTGTAATTTAACTCACACAATCACATCAATGAAACGTAGTTTCTCTGTGATGGCTGGAGATATTTAGATGAAACTTAGTATATAGAGCTGTTCGATCTGTGACACTTTAATAAGACTTGGACTAATATAACTAGTAAAACTGGTCTCAACTATACAACGCGTTCGTTAGATTTAATTTTATGGTAAGTAGGTATTTTATATAGAACAAAAATACATTTCATATAATAGGTTTCAGGCGTTAATGCTTAGCAAAAAAGAAAGTTGTAAATAACAACCAGAAATTGTTTCTACATCCCAATCTACGTGGGCGCCGGAAACATGTAAATACATATACAAATACAATCACGCCCAAAACCCGAAGCACAATTGTCGATTGGAAAGGTAAATTGTGGTCCTGCCGGGAATCAAACTCAGGACTCACGGCTTAGAAGGTAGAGACTTGCTCACTGCGCCAAATGCTACGCCAACTGGGTCATCATCGGGTTCGGACTCTAGTCATATTCGTGTTGCCAATACCAAGTTATGGAATCATAAAATTAATCATGCGTAAATGCTTGAAAGTTTAACCTAACCCAGCATAGTTGGCAGATGCGTGTTGTTGTAGTAGTTAAGTATAGAAAAATTATGTTTTTTTCTACTAGAAATAAAGTTTACTCTTTAGCTAAAATTAATTTTGGCTAAAGAGTAAACTTCACCACGCTTTACATTATTATTATTAATATAAATTCTTAAGTTTGTTGTGTCGTGTATGTATGTGGTCGTGTTGTGATTCGATTGTCTCTTTCCTCTGTCAAATGTCGTCTGTAACATTTTTTCCATAGTTTTGCATATGATACTAATTAAACTTATGGGTCGATAGTTGACTGCCATTCGCTTGTTACCTCTTTTTGTAAATAGGAGTCACTATTGCTTCCTTCCATTTGTTTGAAATTATGTAACTTTCATGACTATGGATTTAAAAGAAATTCTGTACCTCAATAGGACAAAATTGATATAACCTATTATCATTATGCCAATAACCGATTTTCATGAATTCAGGGCTACCTACATTATAAAACAAATTTATAGTTAAAATAATGGATATATTTATAAGGGGTTACAGTTTCGTAAATTGAAATAATGGTTTCTATAAAAAAACACTAATTAGTTAAAAATACCTGTTTTATTACAAACATATTAGTAACATAGTTACAACATAGTTACGTTACATGTAGTTAAAGTTAAAATGTAGATGTTTATTAATAATACAAATTTAAACACAACACAAAAATAATTATATATCAGATACTTTGGTCGGACCTCTCTCGAGGGATGATCTATCATACGTGCCGTAATTGAGTTTTATTTATATAGAAGAAAGATGAATCCCATTATATAATTATTAGAATACATATTTAAAATTAGTCTTATTGAAATTTGTTTCTCTAATAGAGCGCTCTATATATAGGGTTAGGAGGTAGTAGTTTACAATCTTGCAGGTAGTGGTTTGGGATCGGTATCTTGATCGCATAAAATATATTTTATTGTTACGTATTTTCTGTAAACTAGATTTTAGTGCAACCACTCCAATAGTAACTATCAAGTAATCTGCGTTGCCACGTAGGCAACTACTACAATATTGCTACGACGAAGTCATTGGTCCAATGCAAGAGGTCACACAGCTGTTCAGGAATTATAAGCATTTTATGACGCGGCGCCTTTTTTCACGTCATAAGTCATATCTTATTCTAAATAATCGCGCATTAGTTAGTTAATGAGATAGGTAAATCAGTAAGTACTCCTAGTGTGTGAGAGGTGGTATAAAATTCTTTGGCGCCATCTTAGGTGCTTGTAATTCCTAAACAGCTGTGTGACCGCAACTGACCTCTTGCTATGGATCAATGATTTCGTCGTAGCAGTGTCGTAGTAACAACCTATACGTGGAACCACACTTTACTTAATTGTTACTTTGGTACTATCTGCGCCAAAGTCCAATTAACACTTCGAATGCAAAAAAATATCACTGTGACAGTAACCGATTCCAAAGCACCCTGCAGGATTGTAAACTATTAACTCCTAACTTTATATTTATCTAAGACCGTGTGTTTCAGTTTCTAAAACCAATAGCGCTTACAACGTATGACCACATACTACGAGCACAAACAAACTTGATCCTTGGTTATACAAAGCCTTTGCTCAGATATATTCTCCCAACGCGTCAGACGATAAGGTTCACATCAGCAAGGAAAATCTGTGGTTGAAGATATTGGCGCACGTATCGGGCGAACTAACTCACGTGATTGCAGTGCTGAGAACTAAATGGAAGGGGATTAGAACTCTGATTACTTTCATTTTAAATGTATTGTATAAAATGTAATAAATAAGGACATTTATCTAAACAGCAATTATTATTATGTACTGAATTAAAAGATTTTGTTGATATACAACATATTTTAAATTTTTTTATGCTGTATAGACAAACATTTGACTACTGTCTCACCTGATGGAAATTTATGATGCGGCAGAAGATATTATTTTTTATAATATACTCAATCATTTTTATGAGATTTTTCCGTATAGGGTTTTAAGCACTTATATTTTATATATTTGAATTTATTACATACATTTTTATTTTGCGGAGTAAAATTCTTCCACTATTTTGCGGTCAAAAACATAGATTTTTTAAAATTCAATCATATCGATAATTAGTGTTTAAAATAAATTCAAACAATTCAGCAAATGTATTTAAAAAAATAATTTTGTTACAGAAGACGTCCTGAGATATTATAGTATGTAAAATAACTTTATACCCTGTAATTTGACCGAAAATCTTGACATTCAATCCGAAATACGGTAATGATTGCACACTACTTCTAAGGACTAAAAATAACATAACATAAACGTTTTCATACTCACAGCCCTTCACTTAGTTCGGTGATTTGTCAATTAGGTAGTACCCGCCCCAAACGGACTTGTCAAACTTTGAATAAACTACCTTTTTATGAATATGTAGTTATTATTATCATGTTAAATTGTGAAATATCTGACACAATTGGCGCAAGTTCTTGATTTGCTATTCCGCGGCTCCTGGGTTAGATTCTCGACAGGTTATAAAGGTCTCATTAAGGGTAAATGGTACTTCTGGTTGTGGGTGCAATTGCATAATATGTAATTCGTGAATTAAACCAGTTCTCGCGATACAAATCTTTGTAATGAGTTCTGGGTTTTGAGTGTAAAATCTGTTAAGTCTAATTCGTTTAGCAAGCTAACTAACGCAGGTGTCACAAAGTTCAAACTGAGATACTAATTCGTTGGACACTCCGTTTTTCAGATTGCAATGTATACTGGGTACAAAGTCTTCACTTGAAGTTCAACTTTATCTCCGCACAATAAGTCTCATCCCTGCTCATCTAGACACCCCAGACATTATCATGAGCTTCCTGACTGATAGTGCCATTTATTTCTGTCCAGCTCATAAGTTCGCGTGCTGCCATCATTAATACAGCTGTCTAGGCGACACACGTAGTGACTTCATAAAATGGATGTGAATCTTTTAGGCTATTGATTACAAATTCGCCGTCTGTTATTGATGAAGATGATTGTCTTTACGAATGAAAATGTTGAATTTGACAGTACAGAAAAAATATACAATCGTCTCATTGTCATAAGCAAGACTTGTGAAATTTTTGTATTATATTAAACAAAGAACATAAGTAAAACAAAATGAAAAAAAAATACACTGTTATAATTATAACTTAGTAGAAAAAAATTTGAAATGTATAATGTATTTGTAGTTTTTTTTTTGTGTGTATTTTAATCAGAAATTCCTGGGCCGAGTTATTTTTTTAAGTACAATAAATTACCTAAACAATTTAAGTAAATAAATCGTCACTTCCCATCCGGTGTGATAGTGGTCAAATGCTTGCCTATCCAACAAAAAAAAAAACTTTATAATTTATTGAAGTAATAATCAATTGAAATCTTTTCAGCTGTCCTTATTGACAATATGCGCCAACGCTGTCTACATTGGACCCGTTTGTGTGGTAATCGCAGCCTTCTTTCTTTATCTTCTTCCCCCACGCGGCCTGCAGTTGAAACTTTACTCATTAAACTTTGAGTAGGCGTTTCATTATGTTGAATAAATGATTTTTAAATACATATTTAGCCAATTATAGATCTTTACGATGAAAATCAATGGTCGTAAACTTTTACAACCATTAAATCTTTGTGTTATTTAATAGAATTATTATTAATTCATAATCTGTTTCATTAAAAATTAAGTGAAGAGAATAGTTACGTTTCATAAATTATTGTCATCTTTTTGTCTAGCAAGTAATTTTATATTATTATACCGGTACCTACGTTACAGTGTTTGAACTAAGTTTAGAGCTTTGAGTGTGAATATGCTATATTAAAATATTTTTTCAGTCGGTCAGTAATGTCACATGTATAGTGTTTAAAACGGATTTTTAGAGTTGCGTAGCCAAATGGTTATAATGAAACACAAAGTTTTGTCATGTCTGTCTGTCTCTCCGTCGGTATGCCTTACTTTTATAAAGAAATCGTCTTTGCTTCATTTTAATCAAATTTTGTATGAAGGTCTGCTTATTAGCTACAAAACCCTACATAAAGCGTGTCGTAACGATACGCTTTTACAATATATTTAATATTGTTAATTTCATCACCAAGGTTTTTGTTTGTTCCGTTTAGTGTTTTTGTTTTGTAATTCTCAATTTATTCTTTTTTACCCAGCTAAACAAAAATAAGGAATATAAAATAAGTTTATGATTTGAGCAGTGTATGCATATAAGTGTATATGTGTGTCACTTTGTTCTCTCACAAAGCCCAGAAGATAAACATAACTTTTACACATAATATGAGGTACCGATAAATTTGGCTTTATTTTCAGGTTGCCAAAGGCTAAGGTATTCTACTATAAAATCGTCCATCCCATCGTCGCTTACCATCAGGTGAGATGGTGGTCAAAAGTTTGCCTATTTTGAATTAAAAAAAAAAAGCTTTAGCTTTGGAACCCTTTATCAGATTCATTGATCAGATCTTGATTAAATTGTAATTGAACCACATAGGAAGCATCAGCTTTCAAATAAAAAAATAATTATCAAAGTCGGTTCACCCAGAAAAAAGTTATGAGGTAACACAAAAAACAGTCTAATGGAGAACCTCCTCCTCTTTTTGAAGTCGGTTAAAATGTACATGTATAACGTTAATGAGGCGAGAGCGTGTAAAGCAATATACAAAACAATGCCATGTGTTATTTGCGTAGTTTCAAGTTGATATTTGTATATGTATCATCCCGTCCGCTATTGTACGCCAATCAATAAGTAGGTAAGCATTAATTGGTATTTGGAGCAAATCTCTCGTACTATTACGGATATTAGTATACGCCATCCAAATCTACTAATTGCGACCCAGTATGTAATACGAGGCCCATTTATAAAGCTTGAACAATCATTGATACCAATAATTGGTATGAATGATTCTTAGTTGGTGTGAGAAATACTGGCATTACCGATGCAGATTAGCGGTAGAACATTTGTCACGTATGCAAGAATAACGAGACCAACATTATTTACTACCTAAAATGATTATTAACGAATACAGTTACTATTTGTTCACATATAATAAGTCTAAATGTAGAACCTGATCCCTAAAAAGCTTCCGTATATTATAAACTGAAAAAACACTCTTAGACATATTTTAATTCTTGCCACAAGCATTATACTATTTTTAAATTACATTTTAAATTGGTACGTTAAGTATCCACACGTTAGTTAGTATTATGATTACTATTTAATAAAGTGTTGATTGGTAACCGAATGTTTTAATGATTAGTATGTAAGAAACATTAATTTAATCTATATGGTTACTAAAATTAGACATCTTCTGGCAGAGCATATTGCTCGAGTTTGTGTTTCCCCATATCTGTCTAGTAAACAGGTAATTTCTAGATACGAGTGAACAAGTATAATATCTGCAAATACGCTCTATCGTCGACCATATCTTCTCTTACAATCAGGTGAGATAATGGTCAAACGTTTGCCTATTGCAAATAAAAAAAGAAAAATACAAAATAATATGTTCTATTATACGTACTCTTTTCATTACTACCGTACTGACTTTCACCTTTACAAAGCTACTGCCGCCACTGACTAGCTGTACCACTACTGATGTACGTACAGATAGTGCTCACCGCACGCTGATTGCCCGATTGCGCTGACCACCACCACAACACTCGTTGCTGATGCCACTAAATCACACCTACAACAGATTAATGAATGAGCAGTTTAGTATCGATGAGCTATATAATCTTCTTAACAAAAAAATATGCTATCTGCGGGCCAATTGCCTATATTTCCTAAAACTAAACTAAAACTATGTACAGCAAAGAACTAAGTTACCTACAAGACATCGAGCTTATAGGTAACACAAGTGCTCAAACCCACTACCAAAGGGTAGCGTTCCCATCATCCTGGCGGCATTGCTTCTCTGAATTGCAATGCTAATATGCTAATACGTTGAGCCAAATAAATGCCAGCATAAAAAAAACACATCAAAATCGTTTTAAAATTGTAAATTTAAACCTCGGCAGTGGTTACATATTTGAGCCGTTTGGTGTTGAGACACTGGGACCATGGGGACCGGAAGCTCATTCTATTTTCAAAAAACTTTCAGAGCGCCTGGTTGAGGCGACGCGTAATCAAAATGTTGGTACATATTTGGCTCAACGTATAAGCATTGCAATTCAGAGAGGCAATGCCGCCACCACTGGGCACTTAAATTACCTATAAGCTCGATGTGTTGTTGGCAACTCAGGTCTTTGCTGTTTATAGTTATAGTTTAGTTTTTAGGAAATATAGGCAATTGGCCATTATTAAAGCAGTTGTACCAGAAAAAAAAAATTGCATGACTGAAAAAAATAAGCCGACGATAAATAATACATATTCCCAGCTCGTGGCCATCTTATAGCTTCAATATCCTTCATGCCCGTGAAAAATAAACCACTCTTTTATCAGTTATCGTTTGAGGCAGTAAATTAATCAACGATTTTGAATAAATCTTTAATTATTAAATTGATTTTTCTATTCTAGCGTTAACGAACTTTGGTGCGCAACACAATTGAATGTTAATTACCTTTCCCAACATAAACAATCGATGAGATAATCATAAACGCTTTTAACACCCACAGCCCCACACTAAGTTCAATTACTTGTTTTGATTTATCTTTATTTTATATTTTAGATTTAATTATGCCTATGCCGTTACAACATACATAAACTGAATTGGCAGGAACAATTTAAGACCTTCGCAATACTCTCAAATATATGCAAAAAGTTTATAATAATTAAATCAGGTCGACCATAAGAGCTTGAACCGTCTATATACCATCTTATGCATTGTTATAGGATAAGATTTTAAATTTACATCGATGCCTAATCTTATCCTATAACAAGGTTAATAATTTTTACCATTATCGTATTAAAATATAATTATTATGCTGTCACAAAATAATGAAGTCCTCAAATCTCCAACAGATCAGGTCCTAAAGTGGAGGTCCCGTCTCTCCATGCATAATAGATACGCGTATCGCCATGACTGCAAATAACACTCAACCCGATCCCTGACCCTAAATAAATTACACTTACTAATATTATGAGCCATTAAGGTCATGTGTCAATGAGTTAGTTTAAAATGTGATATTACTTTAATAACTGTAACGACTTTGGAAATATGGTATTAGGTACATAATATTGATAGGCTAAACACCTACCAATATTATGCACCTCAATACCTTTCAATATTATGTTAGCCATAACACATTGTCACAACAGATTGTATAATATACCCCACGTTCTAAAACTGCATGAGCAATCGTGGCATACATACTCACAACGCCCGTATTGGTGTTCCAAAATAATATATAATAATATGACGTTTGAATAAACGAGACGACAATGCGGTCGTAGTGAGTTTTCGTATAAAAAATGCTTATTTTCATTTTAAATATTTATCTTCGAATTGACCATGCTTGCACCGACCCGTGACGACTTTGTGAGCGTTGCTATCATTGTGGTCAACCCAAATTTCCACAGTAATGGGGATTATGAGACTAAAAGTCTCAAAATCCCCATTAATGGGGAAATCGAATGGGGATTTTGACACTATTCAATTTATTCAATTCATTTATTCAATTCATTTATTCATCATTTGTAACATAACAGTATAAACCAACGCGTTACAAATTGTCGTCATATAATATAAATTTTATTAATATTCTTATTGTAAAATAAAAATAAAAAGTCATTAAATATTAAAATATCAATAAATTAAATTAATACAATTAAAAATATAATTTCGGGTGTATAATTAATAAAAAATCGATGATTTTTTGGTATTACTTTCATACCTCGTCCGGCACTCGGTCATCAAGCCTGCTATCTCACTCGTGAACAGATCGCAGTGCGGGGCTGCAACGAGTACATTACTGAGCAGAGAACGCGCGCGCTCTGCCGGGCTCTGACGCCGCTGCACAGTGCGCCCTGACGCGCGCGCCAGAGCGCACTGCGCGCGCGGCCTCAGCCGACACATTGTCTCAATATTAGGTACAGATAGCCTCAAGAACACTTCCAGGAGAGCTACGCAGTCTATTCTGTTTCTAATTAGCCCAAGAGTAAACCTAGTTAACGCTAGCGACCTTCTTACTTCCAATGTTTCATACCCCAATTGGCCCTGGATAAAAAGAGTGGGATACATATAAGGGTAATAACCGTAGGTTTTTTTATAAAGACTACGTAGAAACTTCTTTTGAATTTTTTCAAGCATAACTGTATATTTATCTTCGTGGGGACTCCAGACGATCGAATTCGTTTCGAGGATACTTCGCACGAGGGCGGCGTAGAGGGTACGAGTCGCCGCGTTTGACAGCGAGGCGGCATTTCGGAGCACGAAGCCTAGTCGGCGATGAGCCGCTTCTGTTACGCGCTGCGTGTGCTCGCGGAACGTCAGCTCGGAATCGAACCACACGCCGAGGTCACGCACACGCTGCACGCGCGACACAGGCGCGCCTCCCACCACGTACTGGTGCAGCCGCGGGCTACAACCTCGCGTGACCGTCATCATCTCGCATTTGTTAGCATTGAAGTGCAGCCGGTTGGATACACTCCATGCATGCACCGCGTCGATGTCGCGCTGAAGCGCCTCGTGATCGCGGGCTGTTCTGCATGCCTTTACGAGTTTTACGTCGTCAGCAAAGATTAAAATTGTCGACTCCCGGACTACCTCGGGAAGGTCATTTATAAAAAGGACGAATAAGAATGGCCCTAGATTCGATCCCTGACTTATACCTGAACGAGTTGAGTAATAGTCCGAAACGTGAGTTCCATATTTTACGAACTGCCGCCTATCTGATAAATAGCTCGCAAACAGTTTCAAAAGCTTGGGAGTAAAACCCATCATGCTGAGCTTTAGTAACAGCGTATCGTTGTCTATTCGGTCAAATGCTTTCTGAAAATCTAGGTATATGATTTCTACCTGGTTTTTGGCGTCCATTTCAGACGAAACGCTATCGACCAACGTCACCAAATTGGTAGCTACAGATCGTCGTGGCAGGAACGCATGTTGTGCCTCGGTTATGTAAGGTCGACATTGCGGGAGCAAGCAGTGGTGAAGGGTCGTCTCAAACAACTTGGCCAGGGCACACAATATCGCTACGGGTCGATAATTTTCTACTTTCGACTTGGGGCCTGATTTAGGTATGGGCGTGACCCTAGATGTTTTCCATATCGTCGGATAATGACCAGTGGTAATAATAAGATTGAAGATGTAGGTGATCGGTGCAATAAGCTCGTCGATACATCCCTTGATGATGTACGCCGGTACAGCGTCAGGTCCTGGTGATGTACCCGGTTTCAACCTTCTAACCGCCTTCCTGATGTCGTCCGGGAGGAATGTTTGTATGTGTACGCGGCGACAGTCAGCCGGCGGAGCAGCGGCTGCGGCGGCGGGGTCGAGCGCAGGCCGGCCCGGCAAAAATACCGAGCTGAAATGCTCAGCGAAAGCCGTCGCCGCATCGCACCCCGTGTACTCTACGTCCCCACGTGTCACTTTAGGTTCTAGTCCACCTGTATTGCGGAGACTATTTACATATTGCCAAAACTCTTTTGGATTTTTACATAGATTGTCGGAAATCATTTTACTATAATTCGTATGAGCAATTTGCACCTGCTCCTTTATTTTGCTCCGTAACAGCTCAAACTTATCTCGGCATTTACTATCGCCGGTACGCTTCCATTGACGGTGATAATCCGCTTTGTAACGAATATCACGAATAATACCGTTTGTATAATAAACTGGGTATATACGACTACTCGATTTCCTCCGTACCTTTTTGGGAAAACAATTATTAAACACAGTATAGATAATGCGATAAAAAAAGTTGAGGGCTTCTGTGACATCATTAAATTTATTTACTTGAGCCCAATCGCTATTTTTAATCATGTCATATACAGTATTAAAATCTCCTTTACAGAAGTTCCAATCATTTTCCGACGGAATGTTGGAGGGTTCTAGTCTTAGTACCTGCTT
Organism: Lomographa bimaculata; assembly: GCA_948107665.1. Classification (NCBI taxonomy): domain Eukaryota; kingdom Metazoa; phylum Arthropoda; class Insecta; order Lepidoptera; family Geometridae; genus Lomographa; species Lomographa bimaculata. Next base: position 22,028,480 of record OX403586.1, read on the forward strand.
TGAGAATCTGTACCCAATGTCTACTATCAAGGGAGGATGATGGCCATCCACCTTGACGAGTTGCTCAGCCGGCTCAGCAGCTCGCACGCGCACTGCGGTGCCCAGCTCCGCACTCGTCAGCACCACGTCTAGCGTTCTGTTATTTTTATTACAGATTGCATTATACTGTACTAGATCACAGAGAGAGCTAAAACATTTAAAATAGTTATTTACATTGTCGCTAGCACTATAAAGATTTAAATCTCCGAATACTAGGATTTTTGACGAAGAATAGTTAGAACAAACATTTTCAACACTATCAAACCATTTCATATACGCATCATCGCTCGATTTAGGCGGTAAGTAAACAACGCATACAAATATAGAATGCCCTTGAAATAGGAACTTGGCCCATAGATCTTCCCCTTGTGACGTTTCGTACTGCGGCAGGCGCTCGAGGAATATGGGCGCGGCGGCGGCAAGTAGCACACCACCGCCGAGGCGCGAGCTCCGATCGCGGCGCAGCACGGCCCAGTTCCCGCCCGCACCACACAGTTCAGCGTCAGTCACAGATTCATCCGTATTAGTTTCCGTTGCCGCCACTAGTTGTATGTTATCAGATATCAACAGGTTATTTCGCCATTGGCAGAGTTTGCCTTTCAACCATCGTACATTCTGATAATAAACTGTTAGTACTGACCTTTTAGGCAGATTTTGTGTCACGCGATGTTGATCGTTCGAGACGAAAAAGCCAACGTTCTGCTGAAAATCCTTTCGGCCAGAATTGTGCTGTACTACACTCTTCATATAGGTTATCGGGAACACCGACTTTAAATGATGCATAATTAGTCGGCCGCTTAGCTATCACTTTTACCGCCGAGCAGGCTGTTGATTTTGTCTTAGCATTAAGGTAGCTAATAACATTAGCTTCTGAGGTATCGTGATGCGCACCCCATACATGTAGATATTTCATACTCTCGGCCGCATATAGAATGTCGCTTGAAGCTCCACTGCCGCGAACCACTCGTTTATCCCGCAGCTGTTGCTTGTTGTTGTTGTTACGTGCGCGTTGGGCGCTGGACCGTTTCATAGCAGTTACTGTCGTCCAACCTTCATTGTCCTCATTATGCTGCACATTAGCGGGTGCATGGACCAGCGCTGGCGTCGAAACTGGCATAGGTACCGATGCCGCTGATCTGATCAACTCCTGTTCTTTATTTCTAGGAGTAGATTTATTCTGAAGACAATCAACGTTTTGTTTTCGTTCCGTCTTTTTCTCTCCTGGTGGTAAGACTGTTGCCGGCTCGCTCGCACTCGCTATGTTTGTGGCCTTATCTTTATCACAATTCCTACCCTCCAGTAGCAACTTTATTAGAGAGGTAAGGTCAGATATTTGTTGTTTTAACGCACATATTTCTTCATTTTGGGCACCAACTTTAGTTTCCAATCTTATTAAGCTTTTTTTAATTATGGAACTATCACTTTCACGCACACCCGTCGGCATTTTCAACCGAAAATTATTTTTATTTGCAAAGAGTGACTAAGTACGTCTGTATCAAGCAGCGGCTACCCACACTTCGAATTGACCATGCTTGCACCGACCCGTGACGACTTTGTGAGCGTTGCTATCATTGTGGTCAACCCAAATTTCCACAGTAATGGGGATTATGAGACTACCTAATTCTGGAACGTGGTGAGAGTACTATAGAGTCTATTTCTCGTTTTGATGTTTTAAATGCCAAATATGACACGCTCCAATAGCTTGTGTGTTTTATAATTTGTTTACAGTTTCCTTTCATGTTGCGTATGACATTGTTGAATAAAAATATAGGGAACGTAAAAATCATTCTAGAATTGGACATAATTATTATTGCGATGAGCTTCAGCGCCAATATTATCATTCCTCGTAGCTGTTGGCCAGACCGCAGCCTCTGTCTGCCGCTTTTCAATATAATTTCATTATGATTCTCCAGCGACACACCTTTCAAATGAAAGCCCGATACCATGGCAGCAAACGTAATTAAAAAACAGACCCGACATAAAGTGAAATATTTTCGGGCGTATTTTGAGATCAAATTAAAGGCTCTGCAACGAAATTTGTAATTGGAAATTTTCCACTTTTTAGGAGTCAGGTTCTTTTTATAAGAGTAACGGATCTTTTCGTGCATTTACGTTTCGGCAGAGTTCCATCGGAGGTAGTCGCTAATTTCTCATAAAACATGATTTCTTCTCACGAAAGTTTAAACAATTATTATATTAAGAATTAACTGTAAATTTCCCGGCAGGAGCACAATGGAGGAGGAAATGTATCAAACTAATCGGCTTATGAACGACGTGACCAACACGATTCAGGGACTGTAACGGATTTTGATTTGTTTTTTTAACATACGTATCGTATCGTATGTTTTTATTTTAGATTAATCAATAATTAGACTTTGTCTATGTGGAAATGCGGTGTAACATTTGCTTTTTAAGCATTCCAAGTCTTTTCCATTCTAGCAGTAAATTTTGCCCTCTAATCATCCTATAGAACAATATAATATTATATCGCCATTTTTAGACAGTGGTTTGTTATCAGTATAGATTTATTTTTCTATTTCCATCAATGATGCAGCAAGCCTTGCTTTTGACTACTATCTTACCTGATGTTACTGCTTACATTTTACCCAAAAAGGTTAAGAGCTATAATAAAAGATTTCTGTTAAGCGATGACTAAATAAGTGTATCTTTTGGATGCAACTAACTCGATAACTAGCTCGAGAATTGGGTTGATCCGCTGAAAGATAAGATTATTGGTTAGAGCTTCACTGTCAATAATCTTATCATCTGGAAACGATTAAATAGCGACTATAAGCAAACATTAAAACACTGATGTTAACTAATAAACCTGCATTAATAAACTGCAGTAAACAAAAGCTCCAATTCTGCATACTTTGTTCTTGGTAATCCTAGAGCCTCGGTTGGCAGACTGCCGACTCCGTGTTGGTCGCCGATAGAAATAACATGGCTGCTATATGCTCTGTTGGCGGTTTCAATATAAATCAAGGGTTCTTGCCTTAATTTTGATTGGCATTTTTTCCCGACCGAGATAAAAATAGATGAATTTGACCCCGAGTATAAATACATATTATATTGTCATATATTATGGAAACGTTTCTTTTTATCGCGGTTCCCGCGAATCTAATTTAATATACTATATCATTTTTGAAAGTGCAAACACTATCCAAATTAGCATTCAAAACATTAAACGTTTAATTTTGATAAAACCAGTGATCCTTCCTTCCAACAAAACTTACCTACCAGCATTTAGGTAATTGAATAAGCTTTATTTAGGCAAACAAACTTAAAAACGAGATGTAAATAAAAAAATCTCGTTCATTTTGAACTAATCGTCGGCTTAGTTGGCTGGCGTTTGCCTTCTAAGCAGGGGTATCAGGTTCGGTTCCCGGCGGAAACACAAGTTTTCTCCCCAAGGAAAATTAGTGTTTCTGGTTCTGGTTGTGATTGTGTTAGTGATGTGAATGTTTCCGGCATCCACGACACGAGTCATCGAACTAAGTGTGGAACTGTGAGTGTGAAAGCGGTTATGTTTACGTTTATTATGGTTAACATGCTTCTATTCACTCGAACCGTTTTGCTTCTATATTTATCATCGAAAGTACTTCGCATTTCAGTAACGTATGACGAAAAGAAATGCATGAAAACATTTATTTTCACACAAAAAATAGAAACTGAATAAAAAAATACATGGATTATATCGCAGATATTCTCCAATAACACTCGAGTAAATCTAAAAAATCTTACAAATGCATGTCAAGACTGAACATAATAAGATATTTTGAAATTGAGCAAAACGAATTCGTTTTTGTATCTATAGCGTAAAAACAAAATTTTAGCTTAAATTGATTTTACTGATATGAAATATTAATTGACTGAAACATATTATTTTTAGTATAAATAATTAACTTTCTATCATTCTGCTAATTTTAATCATTTTGAGGAAAATATTTTATTAAAAATTTACCATAAACTACTTTGAAATAAAGCTAAATACAGAATTCGTATTTCTCGCCTCACCTTTAATATTCAAATTATAATTTTCTAATTAATGTGTGCTAATTAAATCGGTGAATGTCGCGTGATGTCTATACAACAACATTCGAAATGTCATCGAGTCCAAGTTAAATCGATTTGTCGTGTTTCAGCAAATAGCCCTCTAGTTTGAAACTCGACAACTCCTCACTAGAACTTTTGGGATTTATTTCCTTTTTCTTGGAATTGTTTAAGTGAGTTCAGAGTCACTGAGAATAAAGAAGGCTTTTGAGATAATCTTTGTTAGGGAATGACTTTTGTGTAAGTTTTATCCTTATAAAACATTATTACCTTGTCTCATAAATGTATATGTAAAGGCGTTATAAAACAGACATTCAAATAATAATATTATAATCATAGCAACAAAACTCTGTAATAATAATTGTAGTTGGCAAAGTAAATCGAGTAAAGTATCTCTTTTGAAATAGAAATCTAAGTAGAAAAAATATTACCAGCTATCTTGGTGTGTAATAACTACGATTACTTATAGTTTCGATAGTTCCACCTTTAAAGCGATCAATACAACTATAAATGATAAACAATTGTAAATAATCACTTTGTATGCCTTTTAAATAGTATTATTATATGTCATCATCAGCCTATTTCGTTTCCACAATTTGACTTGGAGCCTTCTCTTACTTGAAGAGAGTTTATTTAAAATATCATATTACAGAAACCAACAAAGACTTTGTCACTTTTTCTTACCCAAATTAGTAATGAAATATGAACATCAAATAATATTGTGGCTTTACAACACAAGAGATAACCATAATTTTATGCATGAATATTTAATGTTTGATATAACTAAAACATCTGAGTTAGATTTATACACTGTTGAGGATGGACATAAAGTGCGGACGATAGCACAAAATTCTCGCGTTAATAAAAACTCAACGGTAAAAACTTTCCTGCATATTACCTGCCACTGCTTTGTCCAATGAAAGTAGAATTTCCTCCGAGGGAATAAATTAAATGCTACGAGCAAAAATGGTACGAAGATAAAAATGAGAAAGTAGCACAACTTTGTTCCAGCATAAGAAATTCAGTTATAAACTCGTATCTATGTCCCGAAATAACATCACAATCACACCAAAATATTTTGGTTATTTCCTGTGGTATTCCATTAATTCCATTATGGGCGATAAACAATTTAATCTGTAATAGAATTTTAGACCTAATCGTGTACTCTGGGTTGGAAAACACGAGGTTGTGGCCCGCCCCTACTCGGGTGAGATAACTGAGTTATACTGGGTGGTTTATTATATTTAGAGGAGTTTGAGAGTCACTGTTTTAACTGTTTAAGCGAATTTTCGCTTAAACAGTTAAAACAGTTTAGTAGGACGAGTATACAAGATTGACTGACGTCACTAATCAGTCTAGCCAACAGCGTGCGTTTTGCTATTTTCCATGTATATTATCAGATTACAAAAAAAAAAATTGTTTATTCACATTGGCGCTCTTTTAAAGAGCATTCAAGATAATTTAACAAAAATATTGATAAACCGTAATTCAACAAAAAAATAATGAAAAAACTCATTAAAACTTTTCGCCGCTATGGGCGACTCTAATATATTACTTATTATATAGACTATAATTAAGTACCTACTTTTATCTATATTGTGCAGTCGCCCGAAAATGTTTATGCAGTTTGCCTCCAAGCATTCTTATCATGCGTTCTAGTGTCGTATATTCTTTTATTAGTTAAAAGTTTTAGTATTTACGAATTAAAAATATATTTTATTAAGAAAATAATGTTATACGTGAAATGTTATAGCTATAAAGATTTTTAACCATTTTGGCCTATATTTAAATCTCATGTTTTTAAACATAATAACTTTAATGCTAGTTTGACCACTATCTCACCCATGTATCCGTTCTGAACATAGGACAAAAGAAAATACCGATATAGCACATTTATTTTCAGTTCAGAACAGATTTTTTATCAATAAAAATATCTGTCCGTGTTACATCTAGCTCACTGTAGTACCTCCGTAATATTTACACTATATTAGTTCTAAAATCGTTCTTGTTCCCAAAGTGTTATAAAAGGACAAAACAGAGCATTTCTTGCAGCGTCTGTCATTATAAAACTGTACTAACATTTTCTTGCAATGTTTATCTTCTGTGCCTCGAGCTATATAATAGAGGAATCGTAATCAAAATTGATACAAGACTTTCGACTCAGTGTTGAAGAGATAGAGCATATATTTGAGGGGCACGTGTGTGCGGATACGTTTAATTTAGCGGTGGGCTGTAACTGAAACCGCGCGACTTTATTGCTGCAGTTCCATTATGTGGAATTATTTGTTCGATCCTGGTCCTGGGGAGGTTCTGTAACTTCTGCCGCAGCTGTAACATGCGTTATGAATGAGAAATATAAGTTGTAAGCTAGCAGGCATACGAGGTGTAGTTTTTAATTTAATGTGTGACAGTTTCTTTATTGCGGTAGTTAACTGTTCGTGATAGAAATTTTGCAATCTGCACAGAGACTGGGTTGTCTGACTTCGGATTTCCATAGCTATTCCAATAATAGCCTTGTTCCTCTAAAAAGTATTATGTTATATTTTATTGTCAATGGCCAGTTGAGGCAAAATAAAATTTGTACGCCTTTTCAGACAAAGACATACCGCCTCAATCGAATTGTTGCCAACCTGCATGCATTTTTTTTCCCTTAAATATGTATGTTAACGCATGTTTTTACATATAAAAATGATCTTTATCTTTATAGCTAACGTTTGGTCGGTCATCAGACATCACCGTTTAAATCACTGGTAACTGTGCCCAGATTAACGCGACTTGAAATTGATTATGTATAATTATTTATAAGGTAAGCTCCATTCAATCAGACCGATCGAGTATAAGGCTACAAAGAGGTCGGCTTATGATGCAGCTATCGGTGACAAATGACTTCATTTGATTGAAAATGCTGCTCGTACCGGGCGGCTGGCTAGGAGCCAGCTCCAGTGGCCGCCCGCGCGGGTAATACCACTATTAGTTGGTGTGGAAGAACGCGTTAGGCTGCGGTTTGTGTGATCTATTTGAATGTTAGTGCTTTGAGACAAGGAATATAGTTTCTTGACAGTAAGCATCACACATGACATAAAAATATACAGTACGAACAGGAATTTCGAAACATAAAATCATCGTAGATTTTCCATGCGTTACCTTATATTATATCTTTCAAACCTACCCAGCACCCAAATGGTAATTTTATTTCAAATGTCAACGTTTTCCAACCGGATCGAGCTAAGTGCATAGTTATCTAGCATAAAATAATCTATCTATCCTATGGTAGAGTTGCTATTGTATTTTTATTGTAAAAAGATCCTGCATCCGAACAAGAGTTGGCAGCTGTAACCCAGGTTCAGCCTAGCACGGCTACTAAAGTGTAGTTGTTACTTAAATTAAAATCTTTGTTTTGTATACCTTTGTACCACTTATCGATATTATATATTATTTGAGTGCACTTAGTTAAGAAAATGTAAACACTTTGATGATTAGGCATATGAATAATCATAAGATTATGATTATAATACCTAATATTATCGTATTTGCAATAGTAAAAGTCCTAGTCAATGTAAAAAAAATGTTGCTTTTCTTTCCAGCCGCAAATTACTAGAGTGCGCTAGTTTTTCTAGAAAATTGTTTTTGTGAAGTCGGTTGAAAAGAAGAGAGTGCACTTGGCACACTCTTCTTTTCTACCGACTTCACAAAAAAGGAAGAGGTACTCCGTACTACGTCTTTAGGGATGACGTTTCGAGGGAGTGCACTCTATGCCGTTACGTCGCGTGACCGGGCGTGGTGCGGTGCAATCTTCCTCAGTAGGAGGTGTGGTCCGTTGTCTGCGCGGTTTTAGATGCCGCACGCCAAACGAACCACGAATTCTCCCACCGATTCGATCTTTACGTCCCGCGCTATTACGTCATTGCAGACGAAACGGCCGACTCCTGTGCACTGTCTTAGGACAACGTTCTGTACGACTTGTAGTCGCTTCTTTTGTGACTCCGAGCATTATGCAAACCATGCCAGGGCAGAGGTTAGCCTGGTGATGTGAATGTTTCCGGAACCCACGAAACAATTCATCGAACTTAGTGTGGGGCTGTAAGTGAGCAAACGTTTATGTTTATGCTACGCTCAATCGTTACGATTCATGGTAAATCATTTTATTAATCAGGAAACTTCACTTAAAATCAGGTTGTATTACATAAGTTGTTTCATCTAAATCCATTTTTATCAACTAACAACAAGACACGCTATCAAACCCATACGAACGTCATAGCTTTTCGCATTTACTTTTATTATTATCATCCATACCTACGATAAAGGAAAGAAACTTATTGCCCGCGTCTCTGTTCCCTGAACAGTATAATCAAACGGTATAGATATCTTCTTGGGAAGTATGGTACATCTTCGGCCGCATCATCATTTTCTATCATGAGATCGGTCAAAAGCTTACTTATCTAATATGTCTATAAAAAACTTTTTTTGCCTTAAGAAATAGTTTACTATAGAAATAACACATATTTCAGAAATCAAACAAATAAATCAAATATAATTAACTTATCATTATAATTGTCTTCGGGACCCTTGATCAGATTAAAAGTATTAAATACGCATTATTTACGATAACTAAAAAACTACTGATCAGATCTAATCAAATTTAAATGGGACCAATGGAAAAGCACCTGCTTTTAAACAAAAAAAAATCATTAAAAACGGTTCACATGGAAAGAAGTATAAATAAAAAAACACATAAAAAATACAGTCGAATTGAGTACCTCCTCCTTTTTGTGAAGTCGGTAAAAAACGCTCTCACACTCACAGTTTTAGAATAAGTTCAAAGACTTGTATTTCGTCGGAAACACTTACATCATTCAATTAGTCGCATAAAATACTCATTTATTCATGTATAAACATTGGAAGAACATTGGATAATATAACATTTATATTATTAAATTTTTAGCTTGTTTTACTTTAGAAAAGTTAATTTAAATCTTCTGGGAAATTTGAAATTGTAATCTTCTTGGCGTGTAAGCTTCTTATTCTACGTTCAATTTTATACGTAATTAGGTATTTTCCTGACATTGTAGCATTCAATTTTAATGTAAGTTTAAGTAATATTAGATATTTTTTTATGCTAGAAAGGCAAGCTTTTAACTGATGGAAAGTGATAATGCACACGATGATATAGCATGCTTTCATAAAACATACATATTATTATTTACTCTTGACATATACTCCCAGATTATACAGCTTAGGGAATAATGATCTAGACTATATGTTCCACTCCTTCGCGGTACAGATGATAAACGTAGAAACGAAACGCTTCGAGTGAACTGGAGGTATGCAAACCATAAATGGATGGTGTAAGGCAGATTTTCTTGTTGTTAGAATTGACTCATGTAATTCCTGCGAACAATTTCCAAAATGTATACTATTTTCTTGGGTCTTGTATCAATGGTGTCGAGAGCCTCAGATTAATGTTTCGTTAAACCGTCCCAAATTTAAGAACAGAATTATAGTCCGTTCATGTATGAAACGGACTTGTGCGGTTGTGGTCAAATTATATTTTTTAACATGTAGGATCTTTTAAAAGTATGTTGAAATTAAAAGATTTAAGTTCCATTTTGTTAGAATATAGTATCCACCCTCTACTGGGTCATACTGTGACTTGTGGTTTTTCTTCCCTTGCATAGATTTATACTATAAGTCAATAAAAATCAAAATCACAATCATTGTTTTGCTATTCGAACTACACTAGTGGTTTTGTTAAGTGAAGATCTCGCGTATTTTTCGAAATGGCTGAAATTCGCTTTGCTCGGTCAATAATATTCATACAAAGTTTCATTTCGATAAGATCTTTGGAAGTTGGTTCAAATTTACTTTTAAGATTTTAATACATTGTTAGACACAACTGAAGCTAAGCACTTTTGGCCCGTAGCTAGAAATTTCTGCATAATTATATTTTCACGGTTATTACAGATTGTTAAAAAAAGGTTATACTAATAAACTTGTGTTAATTTAACGCGTGTTATTAACTTAAGATGGTTAAGAGTAAGATAATATTATTACTACACAAATACTCTTCAATCAGTTTGAATAATAGCATCATGTTATCGGTTCTAAATCCTAAGTATCTACCAAATCGCTTCACTCCATGTATTTGAGAAGCGGCCATGTTTGAACAGGGAAGCGTATTTGAAAATGAGATATTTAAATATGATAGACGTTTCAAAACTACATAGGAAGAAAGCTTTTAAGTAGAACTACGATGCAGTGCTGATATTTATAATGCGCCACGAGTCAGGTACTGCATTTTAGTTTTAAATGAGAACGTAGCTGAAGGGAAAGCCGTATTAAATTATATGACAAAAAAGAACGTTTCTTTTCGTTCACATATTATGATCGTAGATACCCTGTGTTTAAGTATATAATTAATGAGTTACCCTGTTTCGGAAATATAAATTAACAAATCAGAATTGTGTCGCATTTTTATACACCGAAATTTCTTGTACCAGTTTGGTCCAGTTTTATGGTTTAAAACCGATTTAACGAAACACATGTCAAAGTACCCAAAACATAAATACTGACTGAATTTTTTTCGTTAGATAGCAATGTTTATTTATCTATCTAATACCTTTAAACGAGCAATTCTTGTATATATATATATATGTAATCAGGATCTCGGAAACGGCTCCAACGATTTTCATGAAATTTTGTATGCAGGGGGTTCCGGAAACGATAAATCGATCTAGCTAGGTTTCAATTTTAGAAAAAGTCTTTTTATCCGTTTTTTCAGCTGAGCAAAGCTCGGTCATCCGGGAACTAATTTGTTATAAACACAGCTCATCTGAGTGTGACACACAGTCACATCCAGACAGAGAAGTCAGACACTTACCCACTGTCCCAACTAGGTCATTGGTTTCTGTTATCGCTGATATTCTTTACCTTACACCGCAGAAACAAGATTGGCTGTCAATACTTGCAGGTCGGAGATTGAATGCAGTCCCCGACTCCCTCGATTGTAAAGAGCTCTACTGGCGCTGTATCGGATATACTAGTACTTCGATCTGATCCAGGACCAAAACATCTGCTATATAAATTGTAAACGTTGCTTTGTGGTAGTAAATATTTTTTTAAGAGTTCGTATTGGGATAGCGGCAGCTATATAACATTTTAAATTACTCTTGCTACCCTATCTGGAAATTGGGTGCAACTATTTTCACAATACTTACCTAAAATCACTTTAGATTAAATCACCTTCTAAACATAAATGCTTTAATACTCACAGATCCACACTAAGTTAGAAAAAGAAACTACAATGTAACTAACATACACCGCCGTTTAAACTTATACCACATTTATTTTTTCTGAAGTGGTTGAAGACGAAATTGTTTTGTTGTATTGAGAGTTTTTGTTAGTACATAAATATTATTTCTAATCACCTCAACATAAATGTATATTTTCATTTATTTTATATTCATATCCGTGTATCTACAATGCATTATTAAAGCGTTCAGTAAAACGGGCTTTATCCACGCCAGTGATTTGTGTTCGCTGAATTTTCATTGATATTGCGTGGAGTGGCGATATTATTTCATAATCGTTTAATTGATGGCGGATTCCGGCAAATTGTCGACGCTGTGAGCTCGAAACCCGCGGGTAGAATACGCGCCATTTCCTATAGCACAGATCATAATGCGGTATTTGTGTCATGCATTTCCGTTTATACATGTTTAACTGAAAACATTAAGTTCTAACTATTCAAATAATCATTTTAAGAACTAATATTTATTTCTAAAGGTTTATAATAGTATGTTGATCTGATAACATGATGACGCTGTTAGAGACGACAAACAGACATTAAACATAAACATAAACATAAACGCTTTCACACTCACAGCCCCACACTAAGTTCAATGACTTGTGTCGTGGGTGCCGGAAACATTCACATCACACACACAATCACAACCAGAACCAGAAACACAAATTTTCCTTGGGGAGAAAACTTGTGTTCCTGCCGGGAATCGAACCCGATACCCCCTGCTTAGAAGGCGATCGCTCACCCAACTTAGCCAACGGGCAGTTCATTATTTTTATATACGTACATACGGTGCTAAAATCACATTCCCTCTTTTTAGCTTCATCATATTTGGCTAAAAATAAGCGATTTGGTACTAACTATTATATATATTATATCCATTAAAAAACTACAATAAGACTCGATTTTATACAATTATAAAAACATCATTATATTTAGCGTCTATTAAAAAAATATTATAAAATTAATCGAATAGAACTGAAGCATGCAGTATTTATATTGACTATGACTCAGGCCATACTAATGTAATAATAGTTCGTACTCCGCAGCTTGGCCCGCTATTATCAAGTTGAAAAGTAGTCTATGTGGTATAAGCTAAGTACATTCCAAATTTCATCCAAATCCGTTCAGCCGTTAAAGCATGAAGAGGGAACAAATATACTTACACACTTGCACACTTATACACAAACTTTCGGATTTATAATATCAGTAGGATTAGTAGGATATCAGTAAACAAACGACTATGTACATAATATTAATTAGATAGACCTCTTTAAACTATCGATCGATATTACATAGGCAGTAATATCTTAGTAATTGTGTAGGTACAGCTGAACTAAGTACCTACGCACTCAATCAATAGTGCTTGTCGAACAATGAATGGATGCCAGATTGCCTTCATTGTTTAGCTATAATTGAATCCCGTAAACAGCTTCCACGAACACAATCATATTCTAGCACAAGACTTTGCCTCAATAGTGCTTGATTTTTAATTATTTGCAAGATTCATGTTTACTTGCAACAGTGTTTCTCACATTGAAAAAACTCAATAGTCACATCTAGTTTCCAAAATGTGTATTTTTTACAGAACTCATTTTAAATATTGTTTATATTCATAATGGTTTAGATTCATTTTATTTATTATACGAAAACTATTTATATCCAATAATACTGATCAGTATAACAGTTGTTATTAATTATATTTTTTGCTATTATTGTTAATTTTACTAATTATTTTTTATCACATTTTTTATATCTAGCACATAAACAAGCAAAATGCATTCACACTCACAGTCCCACACGATGTTCAAAGGTGTTTTTCCGGCAACCATGATTGAACGATGTTCAAACGTGGTTGCCGGAAAAAATTACATCGAACACAATCACACCCACAAGCATAAATAAGCCTAATTTTAATTAATTTAATTTCTATAACCTATTACAAAACGTTTTAAGTGTGGTAGACGGTCCAAGTGGTATCAGGACTTTTCAAGCTGCCTCAAAGCATTCGACAAGACTGTCTACCAGCCAAAACTGACATAATTGACGCGCATTTCGTATAACGACACCACTGACCGAGCAGGTAGATCACGCTATGTGGTATCGCGACGTGTGACATCCTACAAAGCACAATATTTAGAACCCGAAATTCAAATAAAATGTTTTGAACTGGTGCAAAAAGTACTCAGACTTGTTTACTGCCCGGACCTCCCGTTGTACTCGTATAAATTCTGGCGACATTCTTGTAATACACGGACCTGGTTAAAAATAGAGATAGATTTACATAGCATTATTGTGAGCATAACTCACTGATAATGGAAGCTGATATTTTTTTATCAGATTAATGCTTATTTATCGCCTCATTATTGACTAAGTGATGGATGATATTTCGACAGTAGGGCACAATTACTTTGATCATCGGTACACCTACAACCTGTGGAAGGAGACTCAGCGGTACAACCCAAAAAAGTATATCGAACTAGGATACTTAAACGTAGTGATTACATTTTGGTACTATCAATAAATCTGTATTTAGAGTAGCCAGTTTCATAGAGTCACTAACACGATGAACATTTTGTGTGTCGAAATATCACATAAAATTGGGGTATGATAACTACATATAATTGTATGTAACAATTAACAACGCCTTCTTCATAAAATAGATACTTAGTTTAATAATTAAACTAAAAAATACTCTGGATATTATATTGTGTCCAGCTTTAACTGAATTAACGTTATAAATATTTATCGTGCATATATTTACAATACTAAAATTCCAAATAAGCAGGTTGTACGAACAAACAGATATTGCAGTTGTAATTATACCAATTCGAATGCGTTATGAGAACATATCATTTTATTTTGATAAATATTTTATAGAGATTATATACCGTGTTTATTAAATAATCTTAAAGCAATATAACGATCTATGTTAATTTATAGCGAAAATGTTATTTATGTCTAGACTCCAGTATGCGATCAGCAAAAAATTTACACTTTCTATTTCTTAGCGATTAGATCAGATCAGATGACTTATTATCTGATACTTTCTGCATCAGGACATTTCTGTTTTTATAGTGATCGCACATTATCAAATAACAAGTAATTGGATGGTCGTAAGGCCATCGATTGAATATAATTTGCTGCATTTCACTTGACTCACCTGGACAAATGCTGAGCTAATACCACTCACAAACAGTTGAAATAGTTGTATGTATATATAATGATTGAAACATTGTTTAGCAGTTGCAGTTAAAAGTCCTATGTCTATCTTTCGACTTTCTGATCACAATTCTATAATAAACAAAGACTTTAAGTTCATCCGTGTCCTTGGTGGATGTCCTTAAATTCTTGTCACATTATAATCAATGAGTATGTGGGTAATTGTGAAGCACTAACGCTAATGTGCCTTTTACTTCTCCTTAACTCCACATAAAATAGGTTACAAACACATTTGCAAGGCATTAAGATACCCGACACCTCGCCCCAGTCTCTTCGCGCTCGTACTCGAGTACAACGAGTCCTCTCCCGTGAGATTACATAAAGCCGTTGATCCTGCATCCCTTTATAATAATGGACTGTCTACGAAGAGGATACAAAAGGTCGGCGAAATTACGCCCCCTACAAAGAGCAATTTGAAGTGGTAAACAGACGTAAAGGAATACGTGAGAAATGTTCCAAAATAAAATGAAAATGTACTGTTGCAAATATAATGTAGCAGTTTATCACGTATTAAAACAGCGTTGGTAAAATAGATATAAATACCACCGATTTGTTCAACATTTTGGTGTTCGAGCTTTTCTGGGCTGACCTGGCTCAAAATTATACAACGCGTACAGGGCGAGCACGCGCCGCGCGTCCGAGACCCGCGCATTTTACTGCGTCATAAAAAAAAAGACGTAACTAATATTTTTATCAAATTGAGTTATTAATATAATATTATATATACTTCAGAAACATCTTTACTATTTAGTATATGTTAGGACTTGTAGCAGATTCGTCTACATTAAAAGTAAAATTGGGGTTTTACCGCGAAAGTGAAAAAATGGTGTTGTCGATTTTGTATAATTCCTCGAACATTAATGTGTAATTATTAACCGTTAATACTTAGTGAACGAGCATGAGTGATTCTCATGATGTATATAACCAAATTTTGACAAAAATGCAGTTAAGTCTTTTTTCCTTATGACGAAAAAAGAAAAAAAATAACAAAACGCCAGCGCGGGGGGAGGAGTCCGCGTGCCCGCCGCGCACCCTCCGCTCGGCCGCACGCCTACAGCGCTTTGTATATCATGTCCCTTAGGGATTCGTACCTCAAAAAAATAACTATTAAAGGATCACTTCAATGTATGTCTGTCTGTCATTGTGCGAACCTCAAAGGAATAAAACTCCTTGCCTGAACGACGTATTCTGGTCAAGTTGTACTTAATTTAACACTTGCCAACGGTTTGTGATATTAAATTTTATCATATTAGAACACGATATTAACTGATTTTGCTCGATATTATCAAATAAATTCAGTTTCATGAAAATAAATGCAGACAAGAGGAAAGTTTGCCTCTATTCGGCTCAAGCCTCGGATAGTTTTAGCATTTTGTAAAAAGAGCAACAAGCGTCGTAGCTTGGTTCGTAGAGCCATTATCGTTTTATCGCTGCCTGTAAACACTTTTTTATGTTTCAAATATATTTTTTTAGTTTTTATTTACCGTAGAGTTATTTAGGTATTTTTTATTGTGTTTTTTAAATATACCATTGGAAGATTTTAGTGTCACAATAATACTTTTGTTTTATTTATCTAAAATCCATATTTTGCAAACTGCTAAGGAATACTCTTTTATAATACGTCTTTTTTCCTTTTTTAAATGATATATGATAGATTTACAAGCATTTACAAGGAAAACGATAAAAAAAGTTGCTAACTTACAACAAGCCCCTTCTTCTGCTGTTCCTCTTCTTCAACCCTCGGTTGACCCTACATTGACTGTCAACAAAATTAATGAATACTTTGTGAATGTTGCAAGTGAACTAGCTGCCAAAATTGTATCTAATAGTGATCATAACCGTGGAATGCACAACACTTGTATGCCATTAAATTCCTCTCATAAATGTAGGGATACAATGGCTTTGTTCTGTACAGATTTTGAGGAAGTAAAACGCACCATTATGGGACTACGTAGAGACTCAGCAGTGGGATGGGATGACATTCCATCTAGAGTACTCATAGATAATAGTGAAACGCTTGCTTCACCTTTAGCATTCATCTTTAATTTATGTTTCACACAAGGTGTCTTTCCCAAAACACTAAAAAAAGCTCTCGTTATATCTATCTTTAAAAATGGGAGTAGAGAAAGTGTTACCAACTATAGACCCATCTCAATTCTCAGCTCTTTATCTAAAGTATTAAAAAAACTACTTCATAAAAGACTAACAAAGTATTTGGAAATGCACGGTGTCTTATCTAATAGACAATACGGTTTTCGCAAAGGCTTGTCGACTGAAGATGCTGTGTCAACTCTTACTAATACTATTGTTGACCAACTTGATAATGGTCTAAAAACTGTCGGAGTGTTTCTCGACCTTTCTAAAGCGTTTGACACTGTCTCTATTCCAAAGCTGCTCTTGAAGATGGAAAGTCTTGGTATTCGGGGCGTAGCTCTTGATATTTTCCGAAGTTACCTCTCTGACCGTTTTCAGTGTGTACGCATTGACGGATGGACAAGTGACAGTCAACAACTGACTTGCGGAGTCCCACAAGGCAGTATTTTGGGACCTTTGCTGTTTCTTCTTTATATAAATGATCTCTGCCAGCTCGAAATTCCCCACTGTGAAGTTTTTACTTACGCTGATGATACAGCCCTCATTATTAAAGGAAAAACCTGGAGTGAGGTTAACACTCATACTGAACATGCTCTAAACATTGTCAGAGACTGGCTTTCTGATAACCTTCTCACACTGAACCTTGACAAAACAAAATTCATTACTTTTTCTCATACTATACGCTCACAACCAAAATCCTATACCATCTTCTCCCATCAGTATCCAGGCTGCAAAACTCTTTGTAAGTGTACACCCCTTTCTAGGACAAACCAGATAAAATATTTAGGAGTCATAATAGACAGTACTTTGAGCTGGAAAGCCCATATTGACTCTTTAAGTTCCCGTGCAAGGCGCCTTATTTATATATTTAAAAACATTAGATCTTCAGCTGACTGTCACACTCTCAAAATTGTATACTATTCCCTGGTACAATCATTATTATCTTACTGCGACACCGCTTGGGGAGGTACTTTCTCCACTACTATGATGAACCTTGAGCGAGCACAGAGAGCCATTTTAAAGGTTTTCCTTAAAAAGCCACTAAGATATCCCACAAGAGCTTTATATATAGACACAGGAATGCTTACCGTCAGACAGCTTTTTATATCACATGTCATATTACGAAAACATCGAGCTCTGATTTATGACGAAGAACTCGACAAGTGCGAACGTAGGAGCGCCCGTATTTGTCCAGGTCGTCCCCACCGCACTGCTCTGGCCAGCAGACATTACGAAGTCCTAGCAAATCGGTTATACAATAAAGCCAACAAAGAACTACATATATACCGACTGTCGCACTATAAGCTGAAAAAATTATTAACTGAATGGCTTAAAAACCTCACCTATGCGGAAACTGAAGCATTATTAAAATCTTGAAATACAACGTATCTTAGCATCATTTATATACAGACATAACCTCATTCGTAAGTATATACACCAACACATGTACATACACACTCTCAACACACGTACACACACACTCACAACACACATACTCCTACTACAAACACTTATTCCCATAAAAGTGATAACAGTATTTATTTATTAACTTTTTTCTGGTACACCATGTTATTATAGACCTTATCTAGATAAAAACACAACCTTTCATAACCTACAACCTGTAATTATTATTATTGTTAATACCTAATATAACTACTTACCTAAAAATATAACCTAAAATTATGAACTCAAATGTATGGGCTTCTTGTATTTAAATTTAATATGGAATATTCTTTCCCTCCCGAGCGGTGGGCTTTGACACCTGTAACACAGTTTTAAACTAGCTCAGGTGGCAAAAGCCTAACACTATATCTTGGTTTCATTAGTTTCCAAAGCTTTTTGTAATATTAAAGTACCCATAAGCGTTTACCTATATTATGCTCTGTAACTTAACTAATAATTACTTTAGCTTAATATCAAAGTTTATGTAAAGTGTTTTTAATTAAGTATTCTTAACTATGTCAATAAAGATATTATTATTATTATTTTTATTAAATTTCTCCTGATGGAAAGTGACGATGCGGCCGAAGATCTGATATGATTGCCTAGATGATATCTATTTACAACTTAAAACATCGCGGTCAGTTAAACACTCTTTTAGTAGTGAAATTTAGATACACAATTAAGAAGGATTACTATATGGGGAAAATGGATCTATAAAACCTAGCCGCCCAATATGACTCTCCTGGTCCTGTAGTTCAACGTACAAGACTCCGGTGCTTTACAATAAATAGTATTTCCAAAGGAATTTGACGTCATAAAACACAAATAAAACAAACGTTTCACACTTACAGCCCCACACTTAGTTTTATGACTTGTGCTGTGGGTGCCGGAAACATTCACGTTATATAAATGTAACGTAATAAAAAATAATCACATAAATTTGTGTTTCTGGTTCTAGTTGTGGTTGTCTTCCACAACCAGAACCAGAAATACAAATTTAACTTGGGGAGAAAACTAGTGCTCCAGCCTGGAATCGAAACTAATATCCCTGCTTAGAAGGCGAACGAACACCCGACTGAGCTACGGGCAGTTCACGAAGAAACCAATCGAATCGTAAAAACTCATCCCGACCACCTATAAAGTAGTATAAGGGCAGGTCATTAATGCTATTCACTTTGTACATATTTTAATAGGCCGCTACTTATGCATTAAAAAACATTTTAAAATCTTATTCCAAAGTTTGAAGAAACCATAATACAACAAAAACTGTATGTATTTAAAATTGACTCGGTTCGTTCGATAGATAGACGAGCACCTCGCTATGGCAACTTTTCTCATTTCCCGGCGAAAGGAAGTCGTTAGGCAGGACTTGTAGTCTTTGTAGCGTCGCTCCGTCGCATCGCCTGTGAGATAATATTACCCAATCAGTAGGGGAGTACGCTGCCAGTAAGACAACTGAAGATACCAAACAGCTTAACCAGCCCGGCAATTTAATATTCAGCAGAAAAATAAACTTCTCTTTAGACAAACGAAGTAACGTGTACCAGCAGTAGGGCATTTTTTAATTCTAGACAAGTTAGCTGCGTTCTGCCGCTCTAGCAAAATTTTAGACCATACTTTTTGTTTGCGACAAAATCGGAGAGTCCTAATCTAAGCCTTGTTTTTCAATCACCAACAGTTTCAGTAAAGATCACTATCAATTCTACAATTGCACTGAATATGATTTCAGAAAACATAATAATTTAAAATCGTAGCGACTACTACGCAAACGCTACAGTAATGCTACAGCGATGCTACGGTATACTACGGGGTTGCAAATAAAGGTGCTACGTAATTAAGTAAGTTTGATTTGACTCTTGTATTACTGTCCCAGTATGGAGGGATAATACAAATTCTAAAAATAAAGATAGTTTGGCGGCTTTTAATATTGTACAAAACAAAATTAATGATGGCGACATCACAGGCACAGCACGAGTCTTGTTCTCTAGCGGTATTTTAGACCTTTATTATTCGGACACGATACAGTCACTTTGTGACAAACATCCGCCTGCGGCAACAAATCTCCGTTTACCTGATCCACCTCAACAAAGTGACGTCACTGTTCAGGCGACCGTTCAGGATGTTGCTGCGGCTGTTATGTCTTTTAAAGGTAGATCTGCCGGTGGCCTTGATGACTTAACACCACAAATTCAAATAATCTTTTATGTGCTAGTTCTGGCGAGATTAGTGAGGCACTTTTGAAAGAGCTAACGGCTTTTAGTTAACCTGATGTTGTCGGGTCACTTGAGTTACCTATAAGCTCGATGTCTTTTAGGTAACTTGGTCATTGTTGTAAATAGTTTTAGTTTAGTTTTAGAAAATATGGGCAATGGGCCCGTAGTTAAAAACTTACACAAATATTTAGTAAGTTTGAGATAAGATCAGAAAATGAAAGCTGCGATGTTTTAAAAAAATCTTTATAAAATGACATTAAATAGCATGATCGTTCTGAATTTATTTACCGTGCGCCGATTTAATCTAGATCATAGTGTTGTTTTAAACCAATATTCGACAAATATATAATAATATCCTTATTTTTTATATATAATATAAACAGAAATGCTTCCACACTTACAGCCCCACATTAAGTTCGATGACTTGTATCATGGGTCCTGGAAACTTTCACATCACACACACAATCACAATCAGAACCAGAAACACAAATTTTCCTTGGGGAGAAAACTTGTGTTCCCGCCGGGAATAGAATCCGATACCTTCGCTTAGAAGGCGAACGCCACCCAACTAAGCCAATGAGCATTTCGTTTATTCGAAAACTCGATCAATTATACATTAATTGATCGAGTTTTAATTAATATCAATAGTAATAGTAATAAAAGAATATAATATATTATGTATATATCATTATTTATCGCAGTAGAAGATGAAATGTTTTTTTATGGTAGACATTAAAGCATTTGACCACCATCTTACTTCAAGGAAATAATAATAATAATTCTTTATTGCAGACACACGATCCATATTTAAAACTTGCCATTAAGACAATTGGTAACTTACACTCTAGACTTGAAACCTTTATATGCTTGGGGCTTTCAGACATTGTGCGGATCAGTAACCACGCTTGCAAATAATAGGTCGAGTTTGAGTGATACCTCCGATCCAATCATTCTGTGGCTATTTCTCTGTGGAGGCAATGAGTAGTTCCCTTCTCCGTTGGCAATCGCCTCTCCATATTGATTGCGGATGAGTCTTCAGGTTCATTGCAATCAATGGGGTTTGTTTGTACCTCTCGACACGGGACTAATTGGAAATAGCTTCTTTGTTCCCTTCTCTGGGTATCATTTGTAAGTATCAAGTGGTTTTAATAGATATTGCACTTTTAGAATCTATATTTTTTTGAGATTGATTAAAAACATTTGCTTCCCTTATACATTATGCTCTAAATACTGTAAAATACAAATATACCTTGATTAAAAAAACGAAATAAATAAAATAAGCTTTGACGACCCAGTTGGCGCAGTGGTCAGGTGTCCGCCCTCTGCGCCGTGGGTCCCTGGGTTTGATTCCCGGCAGGAGCACAAATTCCTTCCCAAGGGATTTTTGTGCTTCTTGTTCTGGGTGTAATGTGAATGTTTCCGGCACCCACGATACAAGTCTTTGAACTTAGTGTGGGAATGTGAGTGTGAATGCGTTTGTTTGTTGTTTGTAAAGTGAAAGCTATAGGCAGTAAAATTGCTGATAGCGATTTCTTCCAGAATCTTCCCTGACTAATCGTTATCTAACTGCGTGGTTGTTTTTTACAAGTTAACAATTATAAACAAAAATTTAACAGACTTTTGGTTCAGTAGCAAACAAAGCGTTCTCTTCCGTTTGCAATTGTCTCACAGGGATTACAAACAAAACTTGCTAGCTAATAATCGAATTGCTAAGAAGCCGATCGCTAAGTAGTTCAATATTTGAAATAATAATAATGCATTAACGTTACATGTTAAGGTCTGTAGGTTGGCGTATAGTCGAGACAAAAATAGAGAATGTTTTTCTAGCTATTTGGCTAGGAATTAAATTAAATTTAATTTAATTTTCTACAGGGTCTACAATGAACTTACCTAATATAACATTTACGTTGGTTAATATTACATACATATAGCAATACATAAATATAAATATATGAGTCAGAATACAACAGACTTAATAAACAAGTAGATATTAAGTCTGTTGTATTCAACTAATAGACTAGATGGCTTCGATAGTTAGGGCGTCATGAGGTCAAACTCATGTGCCCAAAGTCATAATAATTTATATTACAACATACTCATGCTTCTGTTACATCTTAGTAAATGACAAAATGATGCAATAAATTAAAATGAATATGTCCAATGGATCGCCTATAGTCAAAACGATTGCGTAGTTAGAATATGATTCATTTGGAACTTGAATAGTAGGGCAAAATCGTCACATTTCAAAGCCGTTGATTTTTAATACACCTTATCAGTGTCAAACAATACGCTTACCACATACCTCAGTACAAGTTAAATTATACAATTAAGACCAGTCCTATTAGAAGCCTTATTCTTCAAAACCTCATATCTCCTCTAGACGAGTATATTATACGAATTGTGTATATAAGGGAACACAATAACGTATAATAGTAGCCTTTGTTGGAGCTCGATAACAAGCTCTTTGTAAAATGTTGACACCAATAAAAATCCCGTCGCTGTGTATTTGTCGACAGAAATAAATTCTGAGAACCAAGTTCACTATCTCACTACTAACAACTAAACAGTTGTTAGCAATACCATTCCAATATAACATATCAATATAACTATTGTATAAAAAGCTGTTATGTATTGGTGAACACGAGGTTAGGTACAAAATCGGGTCGGTTTTTATGAGAACTCATTGGTGGCCTTGAGATGTTTCTTTTATTATTAGTAACCCTCATGGTGTTTCTGTAAGAAAATACTAATATATTTTTTATAAAACAAACTTAAATGTTTTACTTCTTGCAAAAATTAATTAACAAACATCTAAAACTTTTTATTGATGTAAAAAAATTACTATGATTTACATAATCAATTTTATCAAAGAGACGCTCGAGCAGAGCAAAGTGCTGAAGCATGGGCCGGTGTAGGCATCGAAATATTAATAAATATGGGAGTAGGGTCGGAAAAATGTAGTGTAGCGGCTTTATATAAATGGTTTGCACACATTTTATACTGTCGCGCGGAGTACACCCTTCCTCTCCATGCATCTCAGGTTACATAGTATTTAAAGCTTATGGTCATATAAATTCTTCACTTAGATTTGCCTAAATCTGCACTAACGCAGCTGATTTATGCGATTTATTTATATCGATTTCCAGCACATCAGTGAAATATTGTTTTCCTGTTCAAATGAAATAAAGGGCCCTTTCATGTGAACCTTTCTTTAATGTGAAGTGAAGCATACATTCAAAAGATTACTGATTTTCTTTGTTCAAATTCTCGGCAAAGTATTCTTTGACTTCTGAATCCTACTAAAGCAGCATGTATTTCTTTTTGTTGCTGTCACTATTTTTTTATGTCCGATAGGTAAGCATTTGACCTCAGTCTGACCTGATGGAAAGTGATGATGATGCGGCCGAAGGTTTAGCATGCTTGCCTAGAAGGTACCTATTCACTCTTGACTTGAAGACTCCCAAATTATACCGTTCGGTGAACAAAGCCGAGGGCAATCAGTTCCACTCCTTCACAGTACGGATGATAAACGTAGAAGCGAAACGCTTCGAGACTAAATTGATTCATTTTTTAAAGCAACTTCTTCTAATCGTCTTTATCTCCAAAACTCTGATTTGTATTTTTTAACATCACAGTGCTAAGTGACCAAATTCTCTACTTGATGGTTGTAAGCTACCTAAAGTATGTCCTTGGATTGTAATACGCTTCATGCAGTCTGCGCTGTGCCAAACCAATTGAGCTCTCTCCATGCGTGAAATATAAGTCAGTGAATGCTTCTCTCCGCGCTCAATCCCCTTGAATGTGAATAAAATAATCATACAATGAAATTCAAAATTAACCGCGGATAGGTTGTAACTGTTGCAAATATAAATGATTACACGCTTGCCTGGATAATGTTACTATTGTGCACTTGACGTGAGATAATGTCCATTGCCTAACTGTAAATGATGCCTGGATAATGTTACTATTGTGCACTTGACGTGAGATAATGTCCATTGCCTAACTCTAAATGATGAAAATGTCAATTCAATTAAATGGAGTGTATAAGAGTGGTAATGGTAGCATTTTCTACTATTTTCTACCAAAGGTTTGAACATAACATTATATACTACGAGATTGAGGATGGATAGCTCACCGCTAGAATTTCACCCATATATCTTCGGATTACTTGATCATATCTCGTCAATTTTTATATGGGACGAACTAAACACTAGACGATTTTAAACTAAAATAGAATTTTTCGTATTAGTACAGTCGACGTTATATCGACCAAAAAATCGGTTAAAAATATAAAACAAATACTAAATATAAACGTACATAATTAATATCCAACCCTTCATATATTAGGTTGGGGAAAAAGTCTTTTCGCATTATAGTATGTATGGACTTGTAATAAAATCTCTTTGGCTATACTTTTGTATGTGGCTGGTTTTGGTATTATTAAAAGCTTTCATTTTAAAGAAGATAATTCCAAATTCAAATTAGGAAAATTTGTGATTTTTATTTGTCTTTCGTACTGTCAAGATGAATGAATCAAATGAAAAAATTCGATACATTTGTCGATAGGAAGTCGATTTTATTTCGCAAAGAATTAATTTAATTCCTGCTTGTGAGTATGTTGTTTGACAAACAAAGTCAATCGACACCACTTATTCCAATATGGGATTTTTTATATGGATTATCATCAGGTGATTTATTTTCCACTACTGGGAGTCTGAACCTAATCTCACGGGGACGGAGTAGCAACATCCGCTGACAAGAGCCATGATTTTTTTGTAGTTCTTAGACATACCGGTTTTTTCACGATTTTTATTAAAGCGAGTACAAAACCTCATTGGTTTGGGCTGAGCTTAATTTGAACCAGGGTGCGTAAGATTAAAAGTCGCACTGCTGAGCCAAACTACCATCCGTTATTTGAATTTAAGTATTTTACTACCGTTTAACCATCATAAGTTATAAGTTCTAATGGGCAGTTCTCTCTAAAAGAAATTAGTGTGTTGGGTTCTAAGTGTGATTGAGTGTGCGATGTGAATATTTCCGGCACCCACGACACAGCTATAGAATTTAATGTGGGACTGTGAGTGTGAAAGCGTTTATTTCAGTTTGTAGTTCAATGTGTGGGTCTATATGAATGATTGATGTATATAAATGTTTTAATGTTAGTTATTGTGAAATTTCAATAATTTACTAAATATAAGTTAAAATTTCATCATATACCTACAAAAAAAGTTACCTAATTTTAACTTATATTATTACTACAGAGATATCAGTTGCCAGCACAATAGAAATACCTACACAGCAAGAGAACGCAATCGACTACCTATTTTCTGAATCATTGAACCCGGCATGGGAAACGTATTGGTTGAACAGGTGAATCTATTATTATATATTTTATGTCTAGATCGATAGCTTTTGTGCAATCTTCTATATCAGTTTAAATTACGTAGGATCTAGAAAACAAATACCTATGACGCGATAAATTACCTTGTAAATAGCTTAGTAGATTATCTCTGATGGTAAATAAATGAAAGATTTTGACTTTAACATGGTGATTCTGGTTTAATATACGTTTGATTTTCACCCTAACTCTTCTCCTCTCCACAATACAGTTGACACTTTTCTCATTAACCTTTGTCTGTCTGTTGAGAAATATATACGAGGAAAACCAATTTAACATTTGAAAAAACACGACGTTTATAATACCTAAACGTTTTTTAGTCATTTTCATTTGGAACAATGTATATTGTTTTTATAATATTGAAGTATCCACGTATATTTTGCAACCCGAATATTAGCACAATTTAATTGGGAAAGCAACCGCCATTTGTAATTATAGGAGCTAATCTTTAGTACTAATGTGCGTTATAACGCGCGACATGATTGGCTAATTGCGGCAATGATCGCCGTTTACGGAAACATCAGAAGGACTTTTTTTTAAGTTTAATAGTTTGACCGTTATCGCACTTTTTGGTGATCGTCAATAATGCCTATTTTGTGGACTACTTTGACGATGTTCTCGTTTCACCGACTTCAAAAGTTACCTCATAACTTCTTTCGTTGGGAGCCGATTTTGATGATTATTTTTTTATTTGTAGGTTGGTGGTTTTGAGTTATAGTCAATAATGCGTGTTTAATACATTAAATCTGATTAAGGTTCCGAAGATAAAGCGGTGTAGTCGGTTTTTTTATGCTTTGCTTGCGTTTAATTATTATGTAATTGAGAGATGAGACAATCAAGCCGTTCGCTTTCACTGGAAACAATAGAAGTTGTATATAAATACAAATTTATAGACCAGTCAAGCATTAGATACATTTCATGTTCATTTCATTAAACCAAGAACTAACTTCACCGGCCCTAATCGCACTTCCTCTGAAACAACAAATGAAACATATGATTAGGTTCAGTAGTAGTAATAAAGTTAAGTTCTCCGGTTAAATGCTTTACTACAACAATGGATTTCATTACAATTTTACTTTTAGCGGAAGCTCAAAGCCCGTAGTAGAAATTAAAATAGCTAATACCCAATCGAATAAAATCGTTTATTCAAAGAGGCACTCATGAAAGTTAATAAAAAATGACGACAGAGTTTTTTATAATAGTGCTAACATGAATAGTTTGTGATAAAAATGTATTGCATCTGAAATCACTTTGCGCTTTCACTAAACAATCATTTATAGTCCTATTTTTTTTTAATCTATTTCATTCGATTCTATCATATTTCCTATTTCATCTCATCTCATCCCAACCTATCAAACTTCCTATTCCAGCTCATTCCACTACTACCTAAGTGCCGAAGTTTATAAGTATCTTTGGATATTTTTGAGAACCCAGTTCGCGCAGTGGGCAAGTCTCTGACGTCTGCTCTGTGAGTCCTGGGTCCTGGTGGTCCTGGTCCAGAAGCACAATTTCCCTTATCAAGTGAAATTTGAGCTTCTGGTACCGGGTGTGATTTGCGATACATAAATGATTCCAGCACCCACGATTAAAGTATTTGAATTTAGTATTGGGCTGTGAATATGACTGCATTTGCGTAATTTATTTTGTTTATTTGTTACTCAATACGAGTACTGAAACGATAAAGCAAACAGCTTTATTATAGTTAGATAGCGACCTGAAACAACACGCAGCATGTTATTCATCTTCATCACAATTATTTTTACTTATTCAGACGCTGATAAAACGGTTTGATACCTATCCAGTATCAACTGTAATACAATTTACTTCCGGAGGAAAATAAACCAAGCTTTATAATCAAATATCCTTCGAGCCGGTAAATTAAAAACAATTCACGATTTATGTTCTATCTCCAAATTGGTTTTTCTCCGAGTCCCCTAAGCCTGAAGAGAACGAGATATTGAAAATATTCTAAATATGAATAAGACTTTTCAAAATAAACACAGAGTTATGTAAGAGTTAACATATTTTATACTAGTTCCAACATAGGCAACTTTGAAAGTATACCTACTTATTATACTTCTGTTTTATAAGCATTTTATAATATTATGTCTAATTATGATTTTGAAATAGATATTGGCACGTCTGCTACGTTTTTGCAAAAATAAATAATTGGTGAAACAGTTTCACACACTCAGTCACGCGCCAAAATCATAGACTTGTATCAAGGGCATCAGAAACATTAATATCTATTCATGAAACAATTACAACCAGAGGAAATACATTTTATTGTGTTTCAGGGTAGATATATAACCAACTACACCAGCGGGAGTTCGAAAAAAATGATAATAATTTACCACACCAGCGGGAGTTCAATAAAATGATCATTATTTCTTTTTTTTTTATTTTGCTCACTATGAAAGCATTTGACCACTATCTCACCTAAAGGAAAGTGAAGATGCGGTCTTGCTTCTTAAGAGTCTAAATAGCATAATAACATTCTGTAATAAAAAATAGACTAACTTTGACGAGAAAACTTTAGCCTGCTTGAATGAACTTAATTTTTTTAAATTCATTATTCAGATATTGCATTGCTTGCTACTTGATAGTATTATATTTTTTTTACAATTAATTGTTTGTTATTACTTAGCTATCCTTTTAGAAAAGTTTTTGTTGAAGTCTATTTTAAATAATCTGGTCTGTAATAATTAATATTAAATAGAATGAAATGAATTATCAAATCGTTTTAATGTTTAAAATAGATTTATATCCAACTCGGTGTCCATACGCTTATCGCTTATCATAACGTCGGGACGATAATTTTACGATTTAATATCTGGCCACGTTCCAAATACCTTCCTAATGGTAGCAGCAACTCTTGAGCCCGGGAAGCGAGGCACGCCCGAGGGACAACGGTACTACGCTGTCCCTACTCCCTAACGTGTTCTATTTTTTTTTGTTGCGTGTTATGCAAACATATTTTGCACTATCTCACCCGATGGAAAGCGATGATGCGGCAAAGTTAGGATAAAAATACCTATTCACTGTATACTTGAGACTTTTTAAGATCCATCATGCGCACACTCTCCAATATATAAACATCGATACACAATCGATGAATAGTAATTCACATGTATACTGCCTTTGATCTGATGGTTGTTGCGGTTATTCTAATGGTGACAATCAATACGCCGTGTGTAGTGTGCAGGTACCGGATCTGACGAGATTCCGCCAGAGTATGCCACTGGTTTATTGTCATGAACTGTCGCTCAAACAGAAGTAAGCGGTAAAAGTGTGTGTATTTCTCTGACTTCATTGTCATCTTGACATAGCTTGATCGTATTCTTCCAGTGAGATGAAAAAATAGCAATATTTTTAGCGAGAGATATTTTCTATACTGAAATATAGGAAACTAGTTCCTGTATGTTAATTTTTAATGTTAGCTAATTATCTCTTAACATTTTATATTGATTAGGGAAAAAAATGTATAGACTATTTTTTATCACTCATAAATTCGGCTTAAACCTTAAACCACATTGTAAAGAAGAAGTAACTCAGACATACATGACATATATCAGTAAAAAAACAATTATCTTCAATTAAGACTATTCAATTAAAGGTTTATACAACATTATCCGAGACCGAAAAACCGTTTGTCATACTAAGTTTTCACAACGCTCATAACTTTGGGGAACCACTTGTCCCTTGACCCGTTAAAAGGCGACAAGGGCGCGACAGGCCTTACCCCGAGTTTTGTGCTCCTCGATGAATATTAAACACGAAACACGATCACTGACCGCGAAAATAACTTACCCAACCGCTGGCATAGCCTACTAAAAAAACAAACTTAGTTTTAAGCAACATGATGTCATTAAAAAAATTTATCTATTTTCATATTTTGCTCGTTAAAAATTATTATTATTATTTAATACTTTATTGCACAGTAAAAGTGTACAAAAGGAGGACTTAATGCTAAAAGCATTCTCTACCAGTCATCCAGCGGTGGAAAATGAAATGACATGAGGCGTGCATCAATAAGGGGTAAAGAAAATATATGTAAATGAAATTTATATCGAATTGTAATGTACATAAATATAAAATACTTAAGATTATACATAGTAATAAAAATTAAATAACATAAATATCTAAAAAATTAATATATAAGAAAACTTCTAAAAAATATATAAATATATATATATATATATACAAATAAATATATACTAATAACTGTGCTCAGAAAAGTTTGTTAACATTATAAGGCTTTGGTAATCATTTTAAGATAATGATCTTT
This sequence comes from Lomographa bimaculata, assembly GCA_948107665.1. Taxonomy (NCBI): domain Eukaryota; kingdom Metazoa; phylum Arthropoda; class Insecta; order Lepidoptera; family Geometridae; genus Lomographa; species Lomographa bimaculata. The sequence goes on from OX403586.1 coordinate 22,058,530, forward strand.
TACGTGCTTTTTAAAACAAGCTTTAAAAAATCTCTAGGTTATATAATTTTTGCTCTATTATTATGTACTGTTTACAAATCCTTGACAATATAAATGATGTCAACATGACTTTTTAAACAAATATATAATAAATATGTACAGATATATAACACAGTTAGTTTTAGGAAATCTTATAGACAATTGGCCAGTAGATAGACATATCTTGAGCAGTAGTAACTTTTATAATATTTACTTTAAAAAAAAAAGGTATTAACATCTATAACATTAAAAGTAAAAACAAATTGTTCAAGTTACATCCGCTAGAAAAAAAAACAACGAACGCTTTTTAAAAACAAATCAAAGAAAAATGAACATTACATGTCAATAAATATAAATTAAGAAGACATTAATAATTATGCACTATGCTCATCAATAATTTCAATACTTGACATAAGCATAATGTAACGGTATGCGCGTTAAGATTAAGCAAATCAATTCTTTGCAATGAGTGAGAGAATGCAATAGCAAATGAGATTAGATTTTAAAACAGAAATCCTAAGACTAACTAAACCACCAAAGGGTAAGTTTATATCGCCACCGAGGTTTGCCTAGTGGTTTTCAAGATAGCTGTAAATTTACGAATCCGGCAATCGGAGTCATTAACTTTCATGCCTCTTTGAAGCTCTTGTGTATAAAGAATTTAAATTTACATTTATGTTTAACATTTGCTATTAGACTAACAATCATTCTAGGTGAGCAAAGAAAGAGACAAAAAACCGGAGATGGAAAGCATACCACTTGGACAGGATGTGGCTCCCGGCGGATATTAATTCCTCCGCTGTAACACAATTGCTGGCTAGTGACAATGGCGACTGCGTAAGCCGTCTTCATTGCTTTTTTTATTATATGTAAGTACCTAAGTGGAATTCCTAGATTTGTAAGTAGTTATTACATAAACGTAAAACTTACTTTACGTGCATGTCGTTCTAATTAAGTATGAAAATTAAATCATTATTTTCTACTTTAAAGTCACTGTCTTTAAAATTATGTATATTTTGTGTTTTTTATATCATGCTATTTAATTATCTTACTAATCCTACCAATATTATGAAAAATAAATAGGAAAATTTGCGTGTGTGTAAACTTTTGTAACTACGTATCTTGGCAACGAATAAACAGATTTTGATGAATATTAGAATTTGGATAGTTTTGGTTCCGGAATAACACAGGCAACATTTTAATAGTTAATATATCAAATTGATCAATATGAGTAAGACTCCATTTTATACCAACAATACAATTCAAACTTTTTTCAACCATTCCGGTTGAAACCATCGCGATAGTTTTTTAGGTAGAAAGGATTACATTGCTGCGATTATCTACTTGCGAGACACAGACGGACATACTAAAACTACTCGTAAAATTAGCAAAATCTTAAGCAATATTCAAGTAAATAAGTTATATATAATAACTCAAGCCTTCCCTTTTTGTGAAGAAGCTTCTTTAAAACTAGACGATAAATCGTAATTCCCTTATACTGTTTAGAGAGGTAAAACTACTCGAAACAATTGCGCACGTGCATTGAAACAAACATTAGCTGTGGCGATTAGAGAGGAGATAGTTTTTAGGAAGCCCCGGACGTGCCGCGGAGGCAGGGCCCCACCCGCCTGTGTCGCTTACCCGGACCCGTCAGTAGCTTCCGTAACTGAAAAAGAAGATAGGGAACTATATCCTACGCGTGTAATTAGATAGCTACAGAACCAGAGCGAGTAATAAAGATCTACAGGAGAACTAGGTATTTTATAAGTATGTAAGTATTAACAACCTATATAATATACATATGAGAGCTACAACAAACAAATTATCTAGTTTAGGAGTAAATGTATTAAATCTAATTCATAATAAACAACTTTACGGCGCATATTATCTATCTTAAATTACTATACTAATACTATACTATACTTAATATACTTTATTATGTATCAGTCTATCAGTAATAGAAATCTTTGCCTTTAAGTTGACTTGGGTGGATCAGCAAAATCTATGTTAGTTCCTGAAGAAGACTTAAACACGAAAGATTGCCTCAGAGAAGTTGTCATTAGCTAAGTTTCTGATTTTAGACCGTTTTTTGTACCGTGGTCTCCCTCAAAAACGGCTTCCTTTACAAAGTTGCTACTTATATAATATGATTGTACTTGTATATTGTACTTAACAATACTAAAACAAACAATTATTCAGTTCGGGCGAATAATCAGTAACTCGGGGTACACCGGCTAACCCCCGTAATGGTGAATATCTATTATTGTGCTTTGTATGATGATAGTTATCCTTGTGTTAGTTACAGTCAGTTATGTTTATATTTTTATTTCGTGCGACATCTTCGGCCGCATCATCGCTTTCCATCAGGTGAGATTGTGGTAAAATGCTTGACTATCGTACATAAAAAAAATATTTAACTTAAAAATAGAAGTGTTATATGGCATTAAGATTACAGGAATATCTTGTTGTATCTGGAGGTAATGCAGTAGTATCACTCGTTTTATTTTGGCTACTCAGAATAAAACAATACTTATGTACAAATGTCTGCCTAAACACTTACATTGGCATATAAACTTACTTACAATTTGCAACCCAGACCGTTTATTAAAAATATCTCAGAGAAAGAGCATCAAAAGAAATGAAATAAAAACTTCGCTCCCCCACATAAACCCAAAACGTTTCGTAAATGAAATATGAATATCAAATAAAAAGTTGCGCCCTCAAACACGAGAGATTACCGTAACTTTCTCCATGAATATTTCATGCTTGATTCAATTAAAACGTCGAAGTGTGGTTTATACTCGCGCCGAGGGCGGGCGTAAAGCGCAAACCATGATGACGTGGAATTCCCGCCCTAATAAAAACGCTGGCGGCGTAAAATTTTACAGCTTATTACCTAGCTGGTTTGCTGGCCAAGAGAAAGGATACTCATAAAAGAAACGGACTATGAGGAAATTAACTGTCGTTCTTAACATATAAGAACGCAGAATGATAATAATTATTTTATTCGTTAGTTATCTTTTTTAACTTTCCTACGCTTGATATTCAGAGTGTTCTGTCGGCTTACCGAAAATAATAAAAAAATCTGTTATTGACTTGATATTTTTCGACGATTTACAGTTTTTTTTAATGATTACAACTAATGCATTAAGCCTGATATATTTAACAATATCCGATGTAAAATAAAAATGTTTTATGGTCTCATTATTTTTTATTCTCTGTCTTCGTCTAAAAATAATTTCTCTTTTCTTTCATTTATTTTATTTATTTATTTATTTCAGAAAATAGTTTCATTGTACAAGTATTAACTAGAATTCTCAACCTAATTTTGATTATTGTTGAGACTGTAATTTTTAATGTTGTAAAAATGTACTTTAAATTACTGAGTGAACAAGTATCTTTTAGACAAATATTCTTCCTCATAGACCGAGTCGTCACTTAACATTATGTTTGATAATCGATAAACGTTTGCCTATCCTAAATGATAAAAGTGTTTTAATGTAAACGCTTTGCCAGCCAGGATGCACATGGTCCAAAAAGATGCGGCGCGGTCGCCGATCTGTTCGAATCAAATGCGGGGTTAAGGTTTTGCCACACAGGTCGCACTGTGTGGCAAAACCTTAACTCCACATTTTATGTTAACATTATTGAATACCTATTGGAATTTCATCGCAAACGTGATAATACAAGTTAGCGGCACGCCCGTGAGCGCACCGCAGCGCCTCCTGGATGGAATAACAAAGTTTATCCTCGTTTGCTAATCCTGTTTGGGAGGACCAGTAAGCTCTATGCGCAACTTGTCACGCCTGCCTACTAGAATACTCTAGAAACAAAATTTTACGTAGCAAATTATCATTGGACTTTATTGTTGTTACAGTTATATTTTGTTTAGTTTAAATCATTTGAACAAATGTAATATTTGCACATGAAGAATGACTATTATATACGAACAAAGTTTCAGGCCCATAACAGATATAATAAGAAAAGTGTAATATTATAGTTTAATAAGGAATAGAAGATAGAATTCGCGTCGTATAAATCAAACACTGCGCCAACGGAGAATCACCGACGGTCAATTACGTTTGCAATAAAAGACAACATCCTAGTCTATCATCAAAAAACTATAAGTAAAACAAGCAATTTAAATATGGTCGGCAGAATAATATGTTATTGAATAGTAATAGAAAGAACCTTATAAAAAACATAAAAACAGATATTTTGCATCGAATGAAATTAAAAGATAAATGCGTGCTAAATGTGTTTACATTATAAACATGCCGATGCCGCTGCATTGCGTTCAGATTGAGTGAGGCTCTCCCTCCGTTTGCATGCTCACTCAACTCATTCCGCTTCCCGTCGCTCGTCCTGCTCGCCCTGCTCGTCGCTCAATGTTCTCGAGTGAATTGTGAATACGAAGTGCGGTGAAAAGGTGACATTTTTCCAAGCAATTAGCTAATGGCCTGGAAAGGCGCGGGCGGAGCGACAGCGATTTGTTGTTGTTGTTTATACATACGTATTAATGTGCTTGTACTGCATCATTACAGTAAAACATCCTTTTGAGGATTTTTTGTTGATCTAACAAACAAGTAGTCTCAATTCTCATGCGTTTAGGTCATTCTAATATTTTATATATCATTTGGTGATCATTCGGTGACTTGTGGCATTGTCAGTGTCACTTAGGATAAAAGTAATTTTTTCAAGGGTTGAGGATAAAAAATATTAGTCATTAATTACTAATATTTTTTTAGGGTAAAGTTCATCAAGAAATGGTAGCGCTCCGTTGCAATGTAATAATTACGCCAAAATGATTATTGTAATTTGCCCTTCAATCATCGAAAAGTTTAGACAAAAGGGGAATTTACTTTTACTAATTTCATCAGTTCCGGATGAAATAAATCAATTGATTTTAACAAAAATATGTGTAATTATTGGGCTCATTTTATGTATCAATATGCACAATAAACACGGTAGACTTAACTCAAGAAAAGTCTTATAACTACATTTTATCGTAACGAAATACTCATGTACTAATAATTACCGCTGATAGTTTAACCATAGCTCTCCCCGTCACGCATACCAAGCGGGATGATTCTTTAATCAGTATAATGTGCTAAAGCTCGTCGTACGTCGCTCCGCACTACTCCGTCGAGCGGGACCCATTCACGGTGCGACACCGTTTGATTAAAGTATGCGCGTGCTACGCTTTTGTGATTCACGGTCGTGCACTCGGGCAATTCAATTATACTGAAAAGAATTTCGACAAAGATTAGAAATGAAATATGCAATAAAACAACTCTAAAAATTTCGTTTACTTCGTTGTCGTATTTTTTTTGAAAACTAAACTAACAAACCTATTTTGATGAACTTTTAAAAGACCAATCAGAAAGTAGAGAGAGGTATCCTTTCAAATATTTTTTTTTCTAAATCTGTTTATAAGTGAGGGACTTACGTCTTTTGTTTGTTACCTCAGGAACATTAGATTAAAACTCCTTCCTTTTTTTATTTCGGTTGAACACACAAACAATCATAGTGAAACATAAAATAATCTGAAAAAAAAAAGAAAATGTCTAATATCAATTAAATATTTTCATAGGTTTTCCTGATTGTTATGACATCTAATATATATTTTTCTTTTCGTACCATTTAAAACACAGTATACTTTTCGAATGCTAAAATATTTACATCACGGAGTGAGTAGTTACAGTCCGGAGTTACAACACACAGCCCCAAACTAAGTACTAAGACTTGTGTATAACGTGGGTTCCAGAAATATTCACATCCCACACACTCACACTCACACAAATATATCCCTTCTATTTATTTCTGGTGGTAACACAACTTCTCAAACGGGCAGTTCAAATTTTTTTTATAAACACTGTTTCATAAAAAAATACACATACTTTTTAAACTGTTAGCACATTTATTATACAAATTTCGATTTGAGTACAAGACCTTTCTTACTTCCCACGCACTTAACCCATTTGACTGCGCTCATTTCATACAATTTGCAAGGGTTCCCTGGAGGGTGCGTGTCTGCGTGTGTACATTTCGTGTGATTGCTTTCCGTTGTTTGCAGTATATTGCCGCCGGTTGTGTTTGAGTTGCGGTATGGGTTCAGTGGCACCGTGCAATGGAAACCCCGAGAGAATACTCACAGTTGCATGTTGGAGTCAATTTGAAGACACGTATTCCAGGTCTAATGTGTTTACCCGCTTCGATCACATCGTCACTTACCTTCAGGTGAGATAGTGGTCAAACACTAGCCTGTCACAAATAAAAAAAAATAAAAAAAAACACAGAAATATATTATCAAGTAAATTTAGGATCAAATGTACACAAAAAGGGCACAGTTCAGCATAAGTGAACTGGCGAAACAAGTTACTGGTTTTCTGGCGTGCATTTTATCATATCCAGTACCTGCAAGATTTTTTTTGGTAAGATTTATTAATTTCTTAACAGAAAAATTGTATCAAACAAACACTCAGGTTAAACTGATTTTTAGATACAAAATCGTCGAATGATGTCTCGAAAGATCTGATTGCCCTGTATTTAGGTATTTCTGAGATTTACAATATCAAGATTAACGATATCAAGATTTATTAATTAAATCAAACCGTTCACGTGTATTAATAATTCATAAATGAATACTTCTCTTCGTAAGTTCTACTAAAATTCAAGGCTGTTATTTCGTAAGATTGTTGGACATATGCTGTCGCGGACTTTTTTGTAATACTCACGAAGGCCAACATTTTTGCTTTACATTATATTCACCTATGTCTAACTGTTTAGTTAGCGTACGCCGATAAAGTGACCAACTTTAGTTCCAATAAAATATAACCTATGACAATCAAGGATATTGTAGCTATGTATTTTTATTTCATAGTAACTATGTCAATGTACTCCTTTCCCTTTGTATAAATAAAATTATTTATCATAATATTTATAATATCAATAATTAAATGCAAGCAAAGCTAAAAAAAAATCGACTTCGCCGCTTTATCTTTGATGACTTTGATCAGATTAGATGTACTAAGCACGCATACTATTGACGATATTTCAAGAACTCAGGTGTTGATCAAATTTCAATGGGACCACATGAAAAGCACCAGCTTTCAAATAAAAAAATAATAATTAAAATCGGCTCTCAACGAAAGAAGTTATGAGGTAACTTTTGAATTCGGTTAAAACGAGAACATCGTCAATGTAGTCCGCATTATTGACAATATTTCAAGAACTACTGATCCGATCTTGATCAAATTTAAATGTGACCAAATCACGATTCGCACTAAAAAGAAATATTATGTTTTACATATTATTATATTATATTTTTGTAAATAATTGTGTAATAATAAAACATTTACAGTTAAAAGAATGAAATATCTTTTTAGTTGTAAGTTTTTTTTTATGGATGTATTTATTTACATATTATTTATGTATAATAATATTATTTATTTGTTACTGAACTGATTCGAGTACTGATTTTATTTCAATAAATGTGGATGAATCTGGTAGGCATAGTTAGTAAAATAAAAACAATAATCGCTAGGGCATTATTATAAATTACGTAAAGCCGCATTAATACGGTCATATTACTCAATATTTATTAATTAAAACATAATGGATATATTCATGTCAGTGCTTTGTCGTGTTTCCATGAAAATTCGAGCCGGTACTATGTTATCATTATTACTTATCTGATTATGGATCTCAGTAATTAGTGATCGTGCAATGCGAAGCCGCTTTTTTGCTCTTTGGATAATTTTGTCCGTAACCGTTTGTCATTTTGCGACTCAACTTTTTGGTAATACGTGCATTTTGGAAGCAATTAATGTATTTTACGATGTTACAAATTATGAGCTTTTCCATTGATATATTTAGGTAGATAAATCAATAGATACAATATTAGATCAACCATAGATCAGTTAATTTAATTAAACTGATAATGTATCACATTGGTGTAAGAAACCTACAAGAAAAGACATTGATTAAAAATAATTAATACAATATAAATACCGCTCATTAAATTGCATACCAAGAAAAATAATTATGTATAACAACACAGTATCAACATAACAGTACAATCGGTGACCTTATCGTTAAGCAGCGATCTCTTAAAGACAACCACAGATTGGATAGGGTCAAAAGTTTGATACAAATAATAGGTGGAGTGAATTATGCAAGGTGGATAAAAACAGACACCATTGCTTATAATCGGTTAAGTATTTACTTGTGTTTAAAGTTGATATTTATTTTATCTACATTTTTATACGACACTAAGTTTAATAACGTTCGTGAAATGGTCTTATTAAATTACTAAATAAAACATGCGGTGTTCTTCATACTCAATTAAGTGATTTTAATCCTTACGTTAATATTAAGTCTTCGTTTTATTGAACGAGTGTTTCACCAAAAAGCAGGCCACAACTTCAGTTTACATTACTCGCGGTTGCTCCATCGACCGTTACCGTTCGAGAGCAAACAGCTACTCAAAAGCTTTGACTCAATCCTGCCACCCTATATTAGTTTCTATTATTACGCAAGAAGGTTCATATCACTATGAGCCGAATATGTGACAACTCTAGCATGAGTAAGGCGTCTGATCTCTACTTATTTATTTAGTCTTTGGTTGAAACGGACAATATCCAACTGGCTGTAAATTATAGTCTAGAATGTAATAATTTGAACGTATGCAAAGCTTAAAAAAACCGACTTCACCACTTATATTTCCCTTTTAGTTTAATCGATTTCGATAAAATTTATATGGGACTACCTCTCAAGTATAATCTACCAAACAAAAAAAGAATCGGTCTACTGAAATCGGTGAAAATATAAATAAAAAAATACATATAGTCGAACATTACCTACTCTTTTTTTAAAGTCGGTAAAAAAATGTTAGTATCCCAATTGTGATGCGAGGATAGGTAACTTGGGCTTTGGTAACCCTTCAATACTATAGCCTTGCTTTATTTGAGAACAGTATTATCAATAACTAGCTATCATTATGTCCCGCGCAACATTACACAAGTACTATAAAACATCAAAAATGTATATGGTGGAGTTTATCAAGACAATTTAGTCAACGCTCTGTTGCTTGTTCTCAAATTCATTCATAACTCTCATTCACCTTTGCAGGTGATAAGTTGACATTGATAACAGCTTTGCTACGTTAATTCGGTGTATTATATCGTTCGGTAAACGACCGTTATGACCTGGACCTTATTGTTTAAAATACAGGCTTATATCACCAGATTATTAGTATATTCACTAATCAGATTTGTAGACATCGATCCAGATTCAATCAAAATAATAAGAAACCATTCATAGTTGGAACAATATCGAAGCAGATCCCCATCCTTGCCGATGTCAATTGTCTAATTTAGCCTACATCAGTCAATTGTCTAATTTTACGAATCGCAAAAACAACGGAAGTCAAACTACCTACAAGCACATCAATGTGAGAACCCCCAGAACCCAGAGTTTAGTCGACCTAATAAAACAGTATTCTTTACAAGATCTAATTTGATGTTTTCAAGAGTAACATTTGCATTTACCAAAGGAAAATTAGGAAGGGAAAAGTTGATACATTTAGTTTTGCTAGCATTTAACAATAAGTTATTAGCAGCAAATATTAGATCAGATCCAATTCATAATTTACTTCATTTCATTCCATGTCTTTCCTGATAGTTTTAAATAAGTGACGTGTCATCAGCAAATAAAAAAAAAACAATTTTTTTAAATAATTACTAACATACTTTTTAAAGTTTCCATTAGACGTGAGAAATTGAAATAATTGAATACCTCACAAGTGAAATCTCATCCACATTCAAATTTCTAGTGTATCTTATTCAAACGTAACATGAGCTTTCCTTTGAGCTTCTCAATCAAACACAGTTACACAACATAGCACTATTAAACAGGTAATATCGACGCAACGGTAGATTGCACAACAGGGCTTTGAAACCGGCTTATAACATAAGCATTTCCAATTCAACCACAGTCAGCTTATGTCAACTCAAGTGCATATTACAGTATCTACCTTTACTGGCAATTTGCAAGCCACAGAATAAATAATCATGGTAGGCAATGCGTCCATCAAACGTAACCAATAGGTTGATATGCCTTATATCGTGTTTGAAATGTTTTTGACTGTTTGAAGTGTTCTAATATCAGCCTTTCAATATTGTAATCACATAGTTATCGAGAGTGCGTAAAAAAACACTATTTATTTTCTGTTAGCGATTTTTTTATTTTATGATCTATAGGCAAGCATTTGACCACAATCATACCTGATGAAAGGTGACGATGCGGTCGATGGTGGGACATACTTGCCTCGAAAATACCTGTTCACTCTTAATTGGATGAAAGATAAGCAGATTTAAAATGTATCAACTAAATCCCTTAAGATTTTCCAAAGCATATTATCGATCTAGTACAGCCACTGGGTGAAATGGCTTGCTTGATACGTTTTGTAAGCAGTTTTCTGTGTTTGTAGTTTAAGCCAAATTCAAATTCTTCATTACATGTACGTGTAAGTGCATATAATATCACTTATGTGCATAATAGTAAGTATATCTTTCAATGACTAAGTTCGTATTGCTTTAATCTGTGTTGTCTTAGTTGTACAGACACATAATGTATAACAAGTACTGGATCACGACGTGCTTGTTGAACAATGGAGTCAGATTGCCTTCATTGTCCAACTATAATTGAAGTTTCCGATAGCTCAACCACGAACATAGTTTATGTACGAGGCTACCAGCACGTGACGTTATCTCAAAGTTTATGCAAAACTGGTGTGCCTACTGTTTTCCTGCAGTTTTTGTATTTGAATAGGACTAAGGCTTGAGTACTTCAACGATTTACCGGTGTTTAAAAGACTTAAATTGTCATTTCTGTAGCATATAGATACGTAGTTTGTTTTTTTTTTTTGTATAATGCTGAAATACAAAAAAATATATTCTCTTATACAAACAAACCATAAAATAACAGAAACCAAGACCTTTGGAGTTTATGGTAAACTGGACTGGGTACCAGTCCAGTTTTGATCGTTTGATTTAATTATGCATAATCAAAACAAACGGGTTTTTTTAATACTCTACTAATTGCAGTAAAGGATAAGAAGTTTGAAAACTGAATTAAAATATCTTCGATCATTTTAACGAAATCTCGTTTGGCGTACCAGTGAAACCTTATTTTAAATATAACTAGATGTACCTACTCATACACTCATTCACACCCACAAAGACACACTGCCCGTTGATTTCGTTGGATGAGCGTTCGCCTTCTAAACAACGGGTATCGGGTTCGATTCCCGGTGAGAACATAAGTTTCCTTCCCAAGAGAAAATATTAAGTCTCTAAAAGTGTACATTTCCACTAATTTTGTCACGCACAAACTAATTAACGATTAGTTTGTACATGACAAAATTAGTACCTATATAACACGACGTATAATAACACGAAGTACGGTGTTTTTTTATATTTTTGTAAGCTCGATTAGCAAGCGTTTTTAAATAATATAAGTGCAATTTTATCTATCATAATAAATTATTGGCTTAAAATGTAGCAAAATAACAGCTTACCAGTTTTACATAACGTTGCAGCAGATTACAGCCGTGCCCGTGGTGGAAAAATTGAACGATTTGGCGGGCAAATGCTGAAGGAGCCGCAAGGCAAATGCTGAAGGAGCCGCAACTCTATACGTATAACAATAAAGGTGATTACCGCATGATTTCGTTGTATCATGGGTGGACATCTCATAACTAGGAATACCATCATTTTAAAGAATTAAAATGTATTTGACTAGACGCAGTAACATACTGAATAAAGCCATAGAACATTTAAAAGTCTTTTAAGGTTTGAGTAAGGCAGTAAAGAGTTTGCAGAGTAAAGAAGTTTGAAATAATATAGAAAATATGTGAAAATGCCATTTATTGTATTACTATCATCATGCTTATTTTGTTTTTTTTTTTTTGCTTTTACTATTTTAACGTGCTTAATATCCATTTACCACACTTATATTATAAATCAAACATATTCTAAGCGCGTGTTTGTAGAAGCATGTTTAATACAAGGTATCTCTGAAACACCCATAGATTGAATATGAATGAATATGTATGATGAAATAATACTGTTTTATGACTATAACGTAAGCTGTCATTTATCGTGCTTAATACGGGGAAAGCAACGAGCTACAGATAATATTGTACAATATAATAGAGATCTCAAGTAACAAGGCAATAAGCATCTTTGTAATACAAGAAATTCAGTTAACTACAAATACAATGGATATAAGTAAATTCCTGCTCTAAAATTTCAAAGTCATGACAAAATACAATACATCTCATATTAATTCATGCTCTAAAATATATCCACTTACCTACAAAGTTATGGATTCAGTAGTCGAGTCCAGCGTGCGGCGGGCCGTGAAAACGGATAGGGGCGATCGGAGCCGACCTCGGCCGATTTCACACGAGACGCGATCTATTCGCTGATACGAGTAAGTACGTAATCTAAGCTACGATAAACCCTTTGCTTCTAGAACGGCTTTCATGGAAGTCAATTAGTCAGATGGATATCTATTAAAACCTGCATGCACATAACGGCAGTGCAGTGGTAAGCAAAGGCGAGCCCCTCACACTAATTTTGAAAAGAACTTCCGAATGAAGCCGGAACAATTATCGATCTTGACTTTTAAAACGCGTAAGTCACGCTCAAAGGTAAAACAATATGCAGCCATCAAGTACATTTTTAACAAGTTTACAATTGGACAACAGGAAAGTTTACAATTGTTTGATTAATTAAAAGTTTCAGTAGTGTTACACATATTTATGAATGAATACCGGTTACATTTTCGATTGTACAGAGTTTCAGATGGTCTACGCGCGTACTCGACTGAAGAAAGAGCACCACCAGCTCCGAAACTAGTCTCGCGACATTGTAAGTAACAAATAGTAAGTATATTCTTAAAAAAATCAATATGATTATTAGCTAGATGGCGTCCATTTCACAATTTTTTTTTTAACAAACGCATTCATACTCACAGCCCCACACTAAGTTCAAAGACTTGTATCGTGGGTGCCGGAAACATTCACATCACACACACATTTGGAGGAGGAAAGAATTTGTGCTCCTGCCAGGAATCGAACCCAGGACCCACGGCGCAAAGGGCGGGCACCTATCCATAGCGCCAACTTGGCCGTCAATTATATCGGAGAAGCCATTTGTGGCAGACCAATTGGCTATAGACACAAATTGAGCATAAATAATAACCGGTCTTTCATATCTGACTCGGTCAAAATTTGTGCTCTTCCTTGTGGAAGAGTAAGGGCTTACTCTTTAACCCATGTTGTAAATATGATTTTGCTCCAGTTTTTATCATCAGCGGCTTATCTGAAATATACTTTCTTTACCTGATGGATCAAAACAAGCATTATCAAAATTGCTCGTTTCGATCCATCAGAGCCTTATTCGTTACTCATCAAGGATGCTAGGTGCAGAACGGTTAGTTTGGGTGGCCAAGTTATTAATATGACTTTTTGGACAACGGATTTTTAAAATTAAAATAATAGCAGCCAAAAGAACCATTCTAAATAAAACACCATCTAGATTCACATACACACTGCAGATAATAATGTCTCTTTCATGGACGTTGCACTCAAAAGATTTCGCAAAATATTGGCCTCGCTTCGATTCCACTCGCAATGCTTCCGACAGCGCTACGTGGATTGAATCCTGCGATGCCTGATCTCGCCGATTTGGGATAAACTACGAGTACAATGGAACGGAGAACAATCGCTTTGGTTTGCAGTATTGCAGAGCTACGGTGCATGCGGCATGATACATTGTATAAAATGTTGTTATAAAAAAGTCAGCTTTTTAAGTTTAGATATTCAATTTAATAAAAAATGCAAAAAATGAAGATACATATTTGACCGAGATCTCTGAGTAAAATTGTTTTTTTTTAGAAATTTGTCCGTCCGTTTGTCACATTTATTTAGTGCTTAAACCATAGAAGAATTAATAAGTTCAAATTCTCAAAGAATATGTAAAGATGAGAAAGAAGCCCTAATCAAAAATGAGAAATCATTTCCCCCTCATACTTATATGGGTGCGCCATTTTTGGCTTTCGAAACAGATTAATGTATTCTCTGAGAATATGAAGTTATTTGCTTCTATCGTTTAAACCATAAATGCCTATGTAAAACGTACGGACGGATGGACAAGTGCTAAACCGCCCAAAACAACTTAGAGACCTCGTTTTTCTCGGTTGCTTATACTGAAACTAATTTACATAAATTTAACAATATCTCAAAAAAACTGAATTTCGAATCCTAAGTAATAATGTTTAATATTCACAGTATACTATCAATTATATCATAACCTAATATAACATTTCTTGTAGGTAAGTTAGTTAGTTTAGTTCTTTGCTGTACATAGTTTTAGTTTAGTTTTAGGAAATATAGGCAATTGGCCCGTAGATTTGTCTGTTAATTTCCTTGTCTCAATTTAATGTAATAAGAACTTTGATTTTAGTAACGTTGAAGCCCTCTATGTAAGCATATTAACGATCAGCTGTAATCCTGGTTGAAAAGCTTCCCGCTCCGCTATCAGCTCAGCTCAAGTAGATCCTTTGTCCTGCGGCCTTTGTTACGGATATTGAATTAATTGTTCAAAATTAAATTAAAATATCTTTATTACATAGCACATAACAATAAGGGTCTTAAACATAAAGTTGTAGTGACTGTGATACCCCGTAGGTGCACTAACGTCGCACCTGCCCTCTTGCACGAGTTTCGATTACGGCGGTACCACAGACTATAAACTATAGACAGTTACAAGAAAGTGAACTTAAGTGCTAGCATGTGCTGCAGAATTAGTTGTATGTTTTCTCAAAATTACCTTCCAAATGTTCAATATTTAGTTTGATAAATAAACTAATCTTCATCACCTTCTAGTCTTTCTCCTACTGTACAGTAGTGGATTCTTCGGAACATAAACATACTTGTAATATTGTGTGTGTAATTTTGGAATTTTACGATAATTTAGACAGACTAAAAACACTTTTAAAAGTAATGTCTTTTTTTATTAATATTTCTCATTCTTCTAAATCTACAAGGCCCAGTGACAAGACGTCGACCTTGGAGTTAATTGACTTTCACGGTGTCTAGTTTTACAGCAGCAAACTGATTAGATCTGGGGCAGCAATTTCACGCGCGCCGCCCTTACTATACCGTCCCGGTGTGCACCCAGCCATGGTTGTATTCGTGACCTTCAAGGACCTGGAAATCACTGAAACACACCTCTTATATTAGATCTCATTAGCTTTTCAACAAGCTTTCAAGTGTATTGTTAACATTCATTTTTATATTACACCAGCACAATAGCCGGTATGCGCTGTTTTTTACCGACTGTATAAAAATGGAGGAGGTACTCAATTCGAGATCACGGGACAGGTGAAACTAAATAAAAGCTTGAAAAACAAACTATTACTATTTGCAACTCTTTTATTTATTTTTTTGGTCCAGGAACCTTTAATGGTATTTGCAGAACAACTCCATTTCGCAGAACTAGAGTTTTATAATCTTTTTTTTTTTGGTTAGGCAATCGTTTGGTCACTTTCTCACTTGATGGTAAATGAATATTTAATCGATTAAGAAGATAAACTGAGTATCACCGTTATTCGGAGGGTACGTTTAGCTGTCGGTCCCTGTTGTTAGTCATAAAACAACAGTCGTTAAGCCATGTAGGATGCCTTCAGGCGGCCTGGTAAAATCCTGACTCTAGGACTTCCCACTAGTCTACATTAATGTACAAACCATTTGCGCTTTAAAGTGAATTGTATTCATGATCACGTTGTTCCGTTTCCACTAAGGGGAGGGATGGGGAAGGCAAGCCAATCCGCCAAGTCGGTATATTTCACGCATGGATCGAGTTCAATTGGCTTGACGCGGCGCAGCCTGGACTGAGCATGTAGAAATGAAAATCTCAACTTTATTGTGAATGTAGAAGACAAAGTATTCCCGAGGAATACACTTTTATACTACATAGACATATTTGATTTGGTAAATTAAAATTATTCTAAATAGTGCAAACTGAACTTACGTTTTAATTCTATCGAATAACACCACTCTTCGACATTAAATTCGAGTACATAATATTGTTTTCTAGTAACAACAATTAACCAAAATATAAGGAATAAGGCCATATTACTTAATAATACTCAAATTTTCGTCTCCGAGGACAAAATTTGTTAAATTTCACTCGGCACCGTATATAATTCAGATCTTAGACAAATACTTTCCGTGCCTTGATAGCGCAATAAGACAATATTCTTTACTGAAAATTTGCCAACAAACCAATCACATAGCTCCTTAGACCACTGTCTTAGCTAATAAATAGTTTCATCTCCTACTCTTTAATATTTATTCCATGAGAACCGCTATTAGTAAAAAGCACTCTTCGGCATCATCGTATCAAGCTCGTAGCAGATTGTAGCAAAATCGTAGAATAGTTTTACTTGCGTAGTAACTTAGTAGCGATTTGTAGCAAGATTCGGGGCACAGGCAGCGCATAATATGTAACAGAATTGATCAACATGCTGGATTTTATAAGCTTTTTGCAGAGTTCTCCTGAGGCAGATAATATTCATAGTTATATTCATCTATTTAGCAGTAGTATGTAAGCATTACTTAATTTCGGATTATAGGGCAATTATACTATCCTAAAAAGTATAACAACTGTAATGTCTGCTAGCTTAGTTTTTGGCGCCTGTTTTTTACGCAAACGGTGTCAGGTTTGATTTCCAATGACCAATTCTTTCCAAGACGACCGTTACATCACAAGCTGACGACCCAGTTGGCGCGGTTAGCAAGTGTCTGTCCTCTGCGCCGTGGGTCCTGGGTTCAAGATCAGGAGCTCAATTTTTAGGAGCTCAATTTTCATTTTATTGTCTGTGTGATATTTAAATATTTCCAGCATCTACAATACAAGTCTTTTAACTTATTATTTATTTAAAAATTTCATGCACAAATACTATGTACATAATATAAGGACTTAATGCTACAGCATTTTCTGCCAGTCATCCTGCTATTTCAGAAGATATATCAGCGTGCAATAAATGAAGCTATACAAGAAAGAAAAGGTTCAGAAATCTAAAAATAATTATAAAAATATATGTACCTATGTGTATATAAAAAATAAACTTAATATAAAACATGTGTATGCAAAAACTTTTAGAATTCAATACATTAACATACATACAACTAAGTGTTTGTTTGTTAAGAAAACATTTGTGTTCCTAGTTCTGGATGTGATGTGAATGCACTTATAAATCTTCGAACTTAGTGTAGGGATGTGATTATAAAAGCGTTTAACACAGATTGTTTCTTTGCCAGATTGAAAACCAGTTATTTATAAATAATTGTGTCTAGAAATAGATAAAACAAGGAACTTCTACAATAAGCCTTTTACATTCCCCAGGTGACATCCAAATACTAACACGACAGTGACTGAGTAGAATTCACACGAGAGATATTAATTGTACAACGGATGTAATTTGAATCCCACGACACTCAAACGGAATTATCTAATTGACTAATCTCTATATTGCTAATCATCTTAATGCCTCCGATGTGAAATCCCTTGTGTTATGGAAAGTCTTAACAGTACTTCTACGTGTTTGAACCAGTAGATATTTTCTTAGCATCCATTACTAGGCGCCCCTGAAAATATAACGTTACCATTCATACACAAACAGCAATGTACTTCTAATGTTGAAAACTTATCGCGAGCGTAAATTTACACTTGTATTCAGAGTGTCCTTGATGCTTGTAGAATAAAAATCAGAGAAAATATGTTATTATTCGTAGAACATATTCATTACTTTATTAAATCTAATGATTTCCAGCTACGAGACAGTCATTGGTACTATATTCTATTTTATAACACCATAATAATAATAAAACAGGGGGCGTCGTAAATACACACAATAAAAGTAAAACTTTTGTAAGACAGGGAAAAGAAAATATTATTCTTCACAGTGTTTACCAGTTCACACAAAAAGGTTGTGGATCTGAATTTCAATGGGCCATAAAAAGTTTCACTGAAATAGATATTTAAATAGTAAATCTATATCTATACTAATATTATAAAGAGGTAAAGTTTGTTTGTTTGTTTGTTTGTTTGTTTGTATGTAAAAGGTAATCTCTGAAACTACTGATCCGATTCTAAAAATTCTTTCACCAATAGATAGCTACACTATCACTGAGTGTCATAGGCTATGTTTTGTCGGGATAGAAGTTAGTTATCAGTTCGAAATAATAATATTCGTAAGACAAGTCGGAGAAAAATTTGCTAACTTTCCGCTTTATCGGCGTACGCTGACTAAACGGTAAGACATAGTTGAATACAATGTATGGCAAAAATGTTGGCCTTCATGAGTTTTACAAAAAAGTCCGCGACAGCATATATCTAACATGTATGTATAGCTCAGAAAAAATACTTTTCTTTGTTAAAAATCTGAAAAAAAAGCGGCCTATGTTTAGTTGGCTTTTTGAGACATTCAGTATTAATCCTTATCAAAATAAACTATTTCATCGTCTTACGTAGTTCATGTAGATACATTTTGCTTTTGCTATGAGAAATCGTGAAATTAGTTTCACGGGAGCCCGCCCGTGAACGGGACGGGTCAGAAATGTACCGCCACGTACTACGAATTCCTGCACATTAAAAAATAGCGGCTTCTATTTCGTTGGCTTTTTTTAAGTATTTAATATTAATCCTTATCAAAAAAACCTATTTCATCGGCTTACGTAGTTCAGGTAGATGTAATTTGCTCTTTACTGCACATAATTTGGACCTATAGTCTAGGAGAAATCGTTAAGTTTATTTGAGGGTGAAAACGGTGGATCACAGAATGGAACAGTTACTGCGTAATCCGGCATACGTCTATGTTTTGAACCGACTAACATAAGAAGGAGGATATAAATTCGACTGTTTTTTTTTGTTTAGTCTTATCATTAAACTTTGAACTGCCCGCTAGCGTAGTTAGGTGGGCGTTTGCCTTTAAAGCACCGGGTTTGATGCCCGGTGGGAACACAGGTGTTTTCCCACGGGAATTTGTGTTTCTGGTTTTGAGTATGCTGTGAATGTTGTGTGAATCTTGGATGTTTACTGCCCCTTGATACAAGTCATTGAACTTAGTGTGGGGTTGTGAATGTGAAAGCGTTTATGGGTATGTTTTTTAATATTTACTACCCGGCCGACGCCGGGCGGGTCGTTCCTGAACTTTGAATTGCTCGCTGGCGTAGATGGGTGCGCGTTCGCCTTCAAAGCAGCGGGTTCGATTACCGGTGGTAATTTACCTAGAAAATTTATCTCCACGAGAAATTTGTGTTCCTGGTTTTGAGTATGTTGTGAATACTTTGTTAATCTTGGATGTTTACGGCCCCCGATACAAGTTATTGAACTTAGGGTGGGGCTGTGAATGTGGAAGTGTGTTTCTTTGCATATTTTTTAACCGGGCGACGCCGGGCGGGTCATCTTTTGAACTATCTACTCGCGTAAATGGGTACGCGTTTGCCTTCAAAGCAGCGGGATCGATTCGCGGTGGTAACAGAAGTTTTCTCCCTACGGGAAATTTGTGTTCCTGGTTTTTAATATGTTGTGAATCTTGGATGTTTACGGCCCCACGTTACAAGTCACTGAACTTAGTGTGGGGCTGTGAATGTGGAAGTGTTTATGTGTAGATTTTTTTACCGGGCGACGCAGAGTGGGGAATCTTTGAACTTTGAACTACGTTCGTCTTTAAAGCAGCGGGTTCGAATCTCGGTGGGAACACAATAACAAAAGTTTATTCCCCACGGGCAGTTTATATTTCTGGTTCTGGGTATGACATGAATGTTGTGTGTGTGGTGTTAATTGTTTACGGCCCCACGACACAACTTATAGTACTTTTACAGTGAGGCTGTGAGTGAGAAAGCGTTTATATGTAAGCTTTTGTTTACCCGGGCAACGCCGGGCGGGTCAGCTAGTTTATAATAATTTACTAAACTATAACATTTTGGACTAAAGCCAATTACCAAAGCCAATAACCGTTACTTATATTAATATATACTTTTGAATGGAATGATTTGCGTAAAACAGAAAAAAGAAAATTAATATTATTCTACTCATTATAACACGCTTCCGCTGAAAAAGTACATTTGTATTTAAATGTCAGTCATAATATTAAACAGCATTACTTACAACTTGCACAAGAAAAACATCAAATAATGTTTACTAGACTTCATTTTCACCTTACAAACAATCCTAAATCGTCACAACAGCAGTAGTCTTTTGAAGTTCGTACCATCTCGTACACTTTTCCTCGTGTATTCGATTTGTTGAAAGGAAGCTGTTCAAAGCAGATTCCAATCCATTAGTAGATACTAGTAGGTTGAATGAGTCGGCTCGGTAAAGGTTGTCGATGGTCTGAAATATATTTGGGGCTGACTCTTTCGTCATTTCAGAAAAGCTAAGTTCTGTTTCAATGTTATATTTGGCTTAAAACACAAAAATTTCGACTTACTTTGTAGTAACATTAAAAAGCTAAGTTCTGCATCTTAATTATTCTGAGTACAATGTCTATAAATATAATATTTGTCTTTATTACATGGGGCTTATATTTTAAGGCCTGCCGATAATATCTAATGATATGGAAACAAAAATCAACTTCATAACATTATGCACCATAATAAAAAATCTACCTAAATACTATTACACATTTCAAATTTTTTTGTATTTCTTGAATACTAAAACACTGTTTTAGTAGGTATGTAATTGCATTGTGACATTTTTCTGAAAGATTGTCTTGTGTTAGTTATTTACTTCAACATGTTTATAGCTTTTAGAATTATTAGATTAGAATATTTCTCTAGAAGCCATAGAATATTATTCTATGAGCTATACATGTTTACTACTCTACCATTTCTGCATTTTTATTTGCAATCCGTTCTTGCTCGTAGAATTTTATTTATTCCCTTGGAGGGGATTCAATTCTCGTGGACAGCGTCGAGGCAGGTAATACGCTGTAAAGTTTAACTACGGGTGTGTTTTCATTAGGGCGGGAATTCCGCGGCATCATCGCCTGCGCTTTACGCCCTCAGCTTGAGTAACCGCACTTCTGCAAACATTTAATAGAACTAATGAAGTATTCATGAGAAAAGTTACGATAGTGTCGCGAGTTTAAGATCCACAACTTAAATTTTTTTTATAAGTTTTTATCTAACTAGATTATTTACTTTTATGTTGAATTTTGAATGGCCACTTGTAGTTAAAATAGTTGAATTTACTAATATATTTTTAATGAAATATTTCTAAGATATTCATATTTGACTATTAGTTAGACACAAATATATCAAGTTGCAAATAAAATCAGTAAGTACATAAATATTTAAACCATTTGAATCTTCAATCAAGTTTGACCCTTCGCCCTTTTGCCTCTCAGTCAAATAATACGAGTCAAGTAGTAGTACTCTTAGTTATTATTATTCGGTGCTTTATACATGCACTCGTAGATAACGAGCGGTGCATGTATTAATTCAATATAGACTCAGCAGATGTTTCCGTTTGTAAAGTTTTGCTCTAAACTTCTGACCGCAACAGCTGATGGGTAACATTCAAAATTATCTGATTGGTGCAAGGCTTGAAAGTCGAGAGCATAGTCGAAAAGCGTCAAGTTTGTCTTTCTCTTACCCGATACATTTAAGAAAGTATGCTGAAAAATAGCACCATTCGCTATCTTTTTTTATTGCTCCATAGGCAAGTATTTAGCCACTATGCGTCCGAAGATCTAACTTGCTTGTCTACAAGAAATTTATTGTACTCTAGACTTGAAGATACCCAGATTGTAACCTTCGGGGAGCAAAGACGCATGTCATGAGTTCCAAAGCTTTTAGAGTTAATAAGCTGACCTGGTGTGAAGTACTGCCTGACCGTAGTGATCCCCATCCTACCATCGGACAACCATATGAAATGCGATGTGACATTGTTATGTAGTTGATATTCTACAAATTCGCACGAACTGCTTTGGTTCCACATTTATTATGCGCATCGCTAAGGAATGGTTTTATCGTGGATTTAGCTGATGGCTTCTATAAAGTTCTGACCGAAAACATAACATATATCTCAGAAAAAAAATACAGATACGTATAAACTGATTTTATGAGAGCAGCGCCATAAAACAAGAACAAGCTAAGAAAATGTCAGAATACGCATCTTCAAGTTATTTAATCTACGGGACAGCTGTTTTTGTTATTTAGAGTTACTTTTATGGAACCATTTCATAAGCAAAGGTAAAATAGCTAGAACTCAGTAACGTAGTAAATCACTTATGGCAGACTTACTGCTATGATACAAAGTAGCATAGTCGTCGCATAGTCACCTACATTTTTTGAGAAGAAAAATGTTATAGTTGCTTTTAACTTTTTTTTCTTAATAATAAATGTTTAATTCTGTATTCGTTGTTTAGTAAGAGGATATAACGGATATTAAATACAAGTTTCAGTTTTAAATATGAAGCCGTTTTATAAATAGGCTCAGGGATAATATAGGTCTAAATCAGTGACTTTTATGCCCTAACAATTGTTATTTTTCGACTTGGATTATTTAAAAAACAACGGTGTCGTAACTCAACTAGAAAAGTTCTTTCCAATAAAAAAAAAAACTCCCCACTTACGAGTAAGGGGTTAAATATTAATTACTTCCTTAAGATAGTGGCCTCGATTCTGATGTCCCATACTAAATTAAATTTAAACTATTCCTGTTTTTTACAATATAGGAACACAAGACAGAGATAGCATACATTTTAGTGCTGTCAAGTTAGTCAAAACTTAGATGTCTATGCAAGCTTAGTCGAGTATGTAATTGGTGTTGACTAAAAACACGCGTCTTTCTGCTTCTGCTGTTCATATTTTAATTGGTAAACTAGATTGACTGCACTAAAATGTATGCTACCGTTGTCTTGTGTTTCTATTTTGTAAGAGACAGGGATAGTTTAAATATAATTTAGTGAGTGTACATCAGAATCGAGGCCAATGTAGATCAAATTTCAGTTAGTACTAAACATGTCGGCACCATTTCATTGTATTTGGATGTTCAGTTCAGTTCTAATTAGTGACGAGGATCACGCGCGTCGCACCGGCTTCTCTCACAAACTCGGATGTAGCTTTCGGACGTGGGTTCTTATAGACAGCCACGTCAGCTGTACCAACTGAACGTTTATATCCCTTGGGTCAGACATAAAATGCCAATCAAAATTTAAGTCTGATCCTTTGATGTCCATTTTTGCCGCCACTGAAACATTAAAAAAATGGGTTCCATCGGGAACTGACTTGGAGTAGGCAGCTTGCCAAATGGGGCACAAGGATCACCAGGAACCCGACGATGATTTGATTTTAGAAAATTATGGCTCTTTGTCTGTCGAATGTTTGTTGACAAAATTGATTTTATTCCTTGGCAAAGCAACTGTTTTAAGCCTCAATTGCAGTGGAACAATAAAGCCGCGTACATACGTGTTTTTGACGACAGCATTGCAGCATTGTGGAGCTAAAACATTCGCGTATAGATTATTTTTGAAGCATAATATATGCATATAGAAAAACAATCAGGGCTTCATATCGGTCCGAACCGAACGTCACCCGGCGCGGCGGCTACCAACCAGTGAGTGCGTTCAAGCGGAGAAATTAATATCCGCCGGGAGCCGCATCGTGTCCGGGTCAGCGATCCCTCCCCCATCCCGCCGACTCCTGCCCCTCCTCCTCTATCACGCTGGAGCTTAGAGAGAAGAAAGCGTGGGCGGGTAATTAAACAGTTTCATTATGTCAGTTTAACACCAGGAGCTCGCAAAAAATATCTCACTTTATTGGCGCTTTTTCTTAATTAAACTTGCTACCATTCTGTTAAAAACTTTCTTTAAGGTGAATCTATGATGGGAAATTATAGTGGAACAATATTAAAATATTGCAGATAGTGGCTGTGTCACATCAACATTTAGTCATGATGTATTTACCCCGTCGTAGTTACCCCCATTGCCGCGCCCGTCGCCGCGCCGTTGCACGCAACGGTAAGAATTGAAGCTTGGTGGTCGAAAGATTATGAATTTATTAAATTATAAAAATAGCATTAAAGATGCTAATCATATTTTATTAGTTAAGGTATAATAATCTCTTAGCTTGAATTAGCCTATTTACAAATTCATCAAAAAATTGACAACTTCTGTAGATATAGATAAAAGATTTAAAAAAATTTAAACCACTAGAAACCAACACAAATTAATAGATAAAAGGTTTTCGAACTAGTACTACATATTTTTTAGATATGAAAGATCAGTCTTAAATATACGCGGTAAAATACGTTAGAAGGTATCAATCAGATTTATCCCTTGCTACAGAATTAATATTCCTGTGAAACAAAAAAACCCATTCAATTCAAACCCGAGATGTATCGTGATTGTCAGATCACATACATACAGATACAGTAGTTAAAATTTTCCTTGTGAAAGAGAATTGGTCCTTACCGCCGGAAATCTAGCTTAGGACCCGTGGCGTAAACGACAAACACAACTGCTTCAGGGTAGTCACGTGTCTGACGTGTGCGGCTACTATTCATTTAGATACGTATGTGTTACAATACTATAAAAAAATAAACTATTACGTTTTTCGTATACGTGTCGTTTAAAAAAAAATGACCATTACTGGACCGCTAGTAATGCATCGTTATTAAAACAATTTCACAAGAAACCAAAATTATTTATCTGCGTATTAGTTGATTTACAAAAAAACCGGTAAGTAAGTGCAGATATCCAATCTTTGAAATCCCTTGAATGTCCAGGATAGGACATTCAGTATAAATGTCAAATGGCACTTCTACTTGTTTGTTCGACAGGCGTGTGGTCGGGGCAATCAACTCAATGGCAGTAAATATGTCAATCACGATGGCATGCTGCGGTAGGACCAATCAGGCATTATCTTCCACTACCGATCCACTAGCACATACCTATAGTATGTCATAGTTTTAGTATATCATAGTTTTAGCATGTCAAGTGAACATTTAGTTAATAAACATCCAAATGCAATCTGGCGTTGGTAGTGAACGGAGGTAAGCCATGCTCTGTGGCTTAGATCTAAATTTAAATCTATGAACGTCACGCAGCAACGTCATTTTTGAACCTGCAGAGGAAGCATCTGCTACTTATATTAAAAGGCACGTAATCAAAACTCAATGCAGATATTATAATATGTGTAATGAATATTACGTATATTAGGAAATATAGGCAAATGGCCCGTAGATAGTTTTTATTTGCGGTGCATTCTGCGCTTAAGACTTATGCACTATACATACTATATACTACAATAACTTAAGATTGACTGTACTTGTTACAATCAGAAGTTCTGTTTGAGATACTATTATAATTATTACATATATAATACATTAAAAGACCTTAAAATTTATTCAGGTAATTCAAAAATTTGGATTCAGGTAATTTATTTGCATAAAAAATAGCTATAAAGTTAACAATATAACAAGATAACAATAGTCCTTGTCCGTATTTTGCCTATAAAGGCTTGTAAATATTAAAATTGATCAAAGGCTAGTAGAGTATAATAGGCTTGTAGAATATTTTTAGTCCACGTTAGCTAATTCTGAATCGTACAATAATGTCCACCACTCATGTTATGCTCTTTTGACCCAGATTCTTTGTTTCCAGTTCGACATAAAAACCCATTTTTGAATAACAGTATGTCAATCATTGCGCACGGTGAGGTTTGCGGTCGACAAAATCGTGCCAAAAAATGAAGTCTTTGTATGGTACGCCATTAAAAGCCGATTAACCGGTACAATTGTGGGACTACTCAACATGTTAAGTTTTTCGTAGGTGGAGTTTTAAGCAGTTCTAGTATTGATTTTTTAGAATTCAAATAGAATATAGCAGGTACGGAGTTTAGTTTGTGAAAAAAGCCACTTTACTCCTTAGTTTGTTTTACTATGGTAGAAAGCGCTTGTCCACTTTCTTGCCTGATAGTAATGATGTTGAGGCGAGTTTGATTGCATTTAACAGTATCATCATCTCATTTCCCCTTACCTACTAAGTAGGTTGGCACAATATTTACTTTTCCCTGAAAAAGAGTAAAGAACAAATTCTTAATTTATTCGTTAACATATGTTGTGAATAGTATTTAGCACGAGTTTATATGACCGTTATACAAACTCAATCTGAATAGCATACCTCTTACCTAACGTCGACCTACCTTGGGGATGCTTTGAGTCACCAGAGTTTCAGCTGGGGTGCCACGAACAGGTAAGGTTAGCTGGGCGGCTATGTGTTAAACCACCATTATCCACTTATCTATGTCTGTATACCTATTAACTTTGCAAAATGAGAAACAATTTTATTATTAAAAAAATGTTTAAACCTCTAAGTAACAAGTAAGACAAGCAGAGATTCTAAAGTAAACAAAGATTTACATCATTTGCCCGGAGATCGTCTGCTTAATATTCATCACTGTTCATTTCCTGACGCAGACGGTGGAAAGTTTTCAATTGTAGAGCTGACAGCGCCATTATAGTTTGAATCGCGGATGTAATATCCGAGCGTCGCGCGTCGGCCGCGGCCCGGTAATATCCGGCCGGACAGCATCAATTTTGGCTCAGCTTCGCGAGCTCTATGGGGAAGTTTAAATCAAAACAGCTATTAAAATGAGGAAGCTATAGATATAAAAATATTACATTGTTACTGGTGCTGATCAAGTTAAACATACGAACTGTTAATATCCATTATAAACTAGCTGTACCCGTTGCAATGCGTTGTAATGCCACGTTAAAAAAAGTGCATTTAACTTAGTCGGTCCGCCATGTTGGATTTAGAGTGAAGTCATAACTTTTTTCATTTTCTTCTTAGAAAACCCACATCTTTATTATGGGCGTGAACAAAATATAACTAGTTGGCTATTTTGGGCCGGCCACCATATAGAATTTTGAATGACGTCACATAACTAACTATTTATGGACAAAATAATCTTACTAATATTATAAATCCGAAAGTTTGTGTTTGTGTGTGTGTGTGTGTGTAAGTATGTTTGTTTTCACGGTTTAACGGATGAACGGATTTGGATGAAATTTGGAATGCACATAGATTATACCTAGGATTGACACAAAGGCTACTTTTTAGCTTTATATTGAATAGCGAAGCTGCGGGGCACGGCTAGTATAAACTAAATACATTTGCAAAATTTCATCCCAATCGGTTTAGGATAACAGCTTTAAAACTAATTTACAAGATTAAGCTACATACATAATACTAACCTACATACAAACATTGCAAGTTGAACAAAAACTTGTAATGAAAACCCCACTTAATTTTTTTGGGCACAGGCAGACAGCAACAACTCACAAAAGTTTCAGCACAATCAGAGGAACGGTATGGCAGCGCATGAAATATGAACGAAAAAACAAACAAACATTGGTTTTGTTTATAAGATTACGTAGAGCAATGTTCAAAAATTAATTAGCGCAGCTATCTATCGAAAGTTGCGGCTCCGTTAAGAATATACCTATTTGGATACCATATAAAATAATTCACATGATGTAGAAAGAGCCCTTATCTTTCGTACGTCGCGTAAAGTTGACTAAAACCATAGTAGAAATATATTTCTACTATGCTAAAACGCTCAAAAATGCTATCCACTGTCAGCCGATAACTGATTCCACTGATTGTACAGCGTGTCTTGCGAGGCGAACGTCCGTATTACATTTATATTATAAATCTCAAAGCGTGTGTGTATCTGCATGGAATGAACTGGTTAAGATATGAGGAATACACATAGTTCATATCCTAATATCAATTCTCCATTAATATCACAATACGTAGTGTCAAATTTTAGAAACGCGGAGTAAAGCTAGTTCGGAATAAATAGCAAATAAACAGATGTACTCACACTCACAGCCCTACACTACCTTTAAATACTCGTGCGCTGGGTTCCGGAAACATTCACATATCACACAATCACATCCAAAACCAGAAGCACAAATGTCCGATGGGAAGCAAAAAATGTTTCACGGCGGTGCAACGTACTGAGACTTTCCCACTATGCCAATCAAATCTTTGAAGTTATACACACTTACTCTACGCAGCCTAAACCATAACATAACATAACACACAATTTCCATATCTTTTGAGCCAATCCTCTAGTATTTTAATTTATAATTATTTAAAAACAAAAAAACAAACGCATTCACACTCACAGCCCCACACTAAGTTCAAAGACTTGTATCGTGGGTGCCGGAAACATTTGCATCACACACACATTACACCCAGAACCAGAAGCACAAATATCCCTTGGGAAGGAATTTGTGCTCCTGCCGGGAATCGAACCCAGGACCCACGGTGAGAGGGCGGACACCTGTCCACTGCGCCAACTGGGTCGTCAAATTTGTTATTATAGTCATAATAATTTATTAAATGTAGGCTTAATTTGTAGGTTAGTAAGATGGAAATGGCTAATATAGTACCAGATACATTTTGCCGAGTCACGGCGTGCAAAATGTATAAAATAAAAATAAATGTATATTGTAGTTCTCAAAATAAACATGTTATTATCTGGTAATAGACCACGGTCTCCTACGAGATAGGCATGCCTTAGTGCGGGGGCCTCCAGTAACCGATAAATAGCAATAATCCAGTATGTATCTATGTATGTAGTTATTGACAAATCTCTTTTAATAAAATATTATGTAATTAAATTATAATATTTTTAAATTATTTCCTACACAGAAATAAATTGCTTGTTTTTATTTGGAACAGTCTGGTATGTTTAATTTAATCGACTGGACAACAATAGGAACAGGCTTGTCTATTCGCAATTAATATTTATTGTTATCTGTGGTGTTATTTCGTTATCCAACTGTGTGGACCACGAGCAAGTTTTATTGCAAACCATAAGACTGAGATAGCTGTATTATGTTGGGTGTATCAAGACAAACCTATGATTTGTTAGGGCATTACTTTAGCTACAAAATATTTGATTGTAACACATAGATTTCATAATGATAGTAGAAGTAGGTTGTCGTGATCTTTTCAGTATGGCTATCATATAAAATCATCATTTTAATGGTTTAGTATCTTAGAGTATTGTAAGAATAAAACATAATGGATATTTTTAAAGATTTGTCATAAAAAAGTAAATGAAAGCATGCATATGTATTTTAAATTGTTTCCTCATATAAATAAAACTCTCTCCACAGGCAGACAAAGGTTAACGAGTAAAGTTTCAATTGTACCCCCACGGGGGAAAGAAGGAGGGGGTGCAAATGGAATGGATCCCGAACCAGTATTGTGATAGGACGTGGGCAAGGGGCTTTATTAGTTTCGAGACAGTACGTTTTCTAATTGTCAATAGAACTTTATATTCAGGACTCGTAAGCAGATAGATAGTCAATACCTTTTTGGATTGTTATTCTACAGCTCTACCCACATAATCATACCTGATTTTGTAGACAAAATAAAGAAAACAATCGGAATTAACCATACAGGCAGGGTATGAAGTCTAGTTATAAAAAATATTCTGAAAATGTTCACTGTAAATGACGTTCTTGAAAATTATTATTGTAAATTTAATTAATTCTAGATTCAATTGTTGTATTATAATAACTGATGACATCATTATTTAATTACATTTCATCATATTTTTAGGATGTTTAAAAGATAACTGACTAGCTAGGCCTTAAATCGATATTTGCATGTCGACATATATATACACTAGATCCTACATCTGTTTATACCTACATTTGAAGCAAATAAATGCATGACATTTCATTTTATTGTAATAAACTCACCGGATCAAGCAGTGTAATAACATTTCTCATACTATGTCCAATGATTCAGAAAATAGGTAGACGAATGCTTACGTATCTAGTAGGTTGATCGTGCGGTGGGTTATTATAGTTTCGGAAGTTATTATAATTCCAACATGGTTGTTGTAAATTTGATGGGCTGGCATTTTGCTATGAATAGTTGCACATCGTATTTCTTGTGTCGTGTGTGTGGAGATTACAACTTGAATCGTTACATAATTTTGGAAAAAGTCTTCTTTATATTTATACTAACAGTCAATGAATGAGCATGTTTAGGAAGCCATACCGGTCGTAATCGGTCCAACCCTATTCCTAATATATATAAATGAATTATGTAAAATATCACTCCCAAATTGTAAAATAATTACATACGCTGATGATACAGCGATACTTGTTCATGGGCGAAATTGGAAAGAGGCTTTTGATCTCTCGGAATGTTATTTGCGAGTTGTCATGAAGTGGCTATGTATTAATCTTCTAACTTTAAATTTAAATAAAACAAAATATATTGCCTTTGCTTCCAATTTTTCATCTCAGCCATCCTCCTCATTTTGCATTCGCGCTCATGTATGCCCTCAAGACATTAGTCCCGGTAGATGTGACTGTCAAATAATAGAACGTACAACATCTTTGAAATATTTAGGGGTTACTCTGGACAGCGCTCTATCCTGGAAGCAACATATCCATTCAACAGTTTCTCGTGTCAGAAAACTAATTTTTGTGTTTAAAAGCCTGAGATCAGCTCTGGATTTCCAAAGTCTGAAAATAGTATATTCTGCTCTTGCCCAATCAGTATTATCATACTGTATAACGTCTTGGGGAGGGTCTGTTAAATCATCTATGATACGTTTGGAAAGAGCCCAGAGAGCTGTTCTAAAAGTCATTTTGAATAAACCGTTACGTTTTCCCACCACAGATTTATATTCGCTTTGCCATGTTCCTTTAGTAAGACAACTTTTTATCCTTCAAACTGTTCTAAGAAAGCATTCTCAAATTTATTATGATCCAAACACAATTAACACTAAGCGTAGAACTGACAAAGTCTGCAACATAGAATACCGGCGTACGGCGACTGCAAGTCGACATTATCATTATATCAGCTCGATGCTGTACAATAGGCTTAATAAAAAACTCAATATATATTCACTTCCATCATATAAATGCAAAATAAAATGTAAAGAATGGCTACAATCCTTATCATATCAAGACACAGAAGACCTTATAACAATTACTAAATAAACACACACGCACACACAGATACACACTTACACACACACACGCACACACACACACATTCACACTCACATACACACACACACATATACAGTTAAAAAAACAGATTTAGCTATGAAACCTAATTAAGATTGATATTATGTATAGTTCTTTTCTAGATAGGTTCGTAACTTAAATTATTTATTTTTGTCAGTATAATTCTTTGAAATTGTGAAAATTGTATCAAAATTTTTCGGAGGAGGGCGTTGGCAGCTGCGACACAGTTTTACACTACTGCAGGTGTCATCGTTTTACCAAAATTTTTGTCTGTACAACCTTGTTTTTATTCTAAAATAAACGATTTTTTCATTTTTTTCATTTTTTCATACCTGGCATGCGTTACAATGCCACGTGACTATATTATTACTTCCTTCATGTTTATGTTTGCCTAGTACTTTACCATATCAGAGGGACGTATGAGAAAATGTTTTTTTTACAGCTATTAATAAACAAGTGACGTTCCTAAAAAGTATCCTATGTCCGTCTCCTGGTTCTAAGCTACCTCCCCACCAATCGATTCAGCCGTTCTTGAGTTATAAATAGTGTAACTAATACGACTCTCTTTTATATATATAGATATAAAAATTATCTAGCGATGCCTCGCGACTTCACCCGCGGCTATAAGCTGTGCACATTCCAATTCTCATCCGAATCCGTTAAGCCTATTCAACGTGAAGAGAAACCAAACAAAAACGTTTGTATTTTTAATAAAAATGTGATGAGCCCTTCAATTTAATATTTATTGATAAGGTATCAATGAAAATGAAAAAGAGCATGCGAGAGGCAAGAGCATTATCCAATGCTCCGTGTTTTATTTTATATGTACCTAATAAGCCCAGCTTTTTAACCACTTATCTCACCAATATACTCAGCGAAAAATTGTAACGATTATGTATTTTGTACACTTCCAGTTCAATCGTTATGATGATTGTCAAACAATTCTATTTCACTTTGAAACAGTACAGTTTCCTTTTTTTCATAGGTTTTGTAAGCATAAATTTGGTTAATCGAGTAAATCTGACTTTGGAATTATTCCAATTAGATAACAGCTATCACATAATACAATATTTGAATGCGAGACAAACTACCATTTGCCTACTATTTCAAGTGATCTTTCCAAGAACTACCAAACAATATTTAAGCTACATTCCAAGTCTATAATAACACAAATAAGGCACGTAACGTACAAAACAAGCAAATCTTATCTCAGTATTAGTAAAACAGAGGCATCCCATCTCTATATACACGCACATAAACATAATGTACGTCTGTAATTATCCATCTTGTGTTTGCAGACACACAAAAGAAACCCATTAGCGCAGAACAAGCACATTAACGCAATTCGGAATTATCTCTACACCTCCATCCTGCATCACGTTCTGCTGCTTAACAGGATTACTAATCCAAATTAACTTTATGTAGAGGAGCGCTAGCAAAACAATGGTGGCTGATGACTATATTGTATTAAACGAAATAGTCTGACACCGAACTAACAATAATGTGCACGTTCCAGAAAATAAATCTTGGAGTAAGATATTTAGAGATTATTAGTAGATGCCGCGGGTGGATATTACAGATTTCCAAATCTGGGTGAATGGGAAATTTGTAATGTCCACCCCTGGCTGCGCTAGACCTTACTTTGGTAAAAAATATAAGGTAAGCAAATCTTAGAGACTACCTAGATGCTTATTAATGGATTCTCTCAAGTTCAACGAGTGTAAGAGATCCAAATACTGTAAAAATCTAAATAAGTTTATAAATGGCGTAGTTCTGGGGCTACAAACATAAAAAGGTCAATTGAGAACTTCTGCATTTTTATGAGAACAGTTAAAAAAATAAATAACAATTCTATTTCAAACGATCAAACACAGTGCCTTTTGTAGGACGTTAACCGAGCAGTTAAATAGCTCGAAAGCTTAGTTTCGGTCGAGCAACACGAGAATTAAAATATTTTGGTATTGGTGCAAGCTTTACTAGGTCAGCCTGAGACTGAATATGGATATGGGTCCCTTGCACTCCAACAGGATGATGGGACAAGGTGTGAGATACATGCATAATTTACGTAATTAAATCGGTAATATGTCATGTATGTTGTAACGTAATGTCAATCGTACCTACTCGAACAATTTCATTCTGTAAACTGTTAACTCAGTAATGAACCAAATCTCTACAAAAGCATATTACTGTCTGCGATTACAGCGTTTATACTCAACTCTTAGAATACGTATTCTAAGACTCAACTTTGACTTTAATAACAAACAGGGTTGGCAACATCGTGCCGCACCATAATTGGACCGTAAGTATTGTACGCTCGATAAAAATTAAACAACAATCGAAACAACGCAACTGCTTCATACAATAAAACGTAAGTGACTGTGAATATACTGATTGTTGTGATAGTAATAATACAGTGCATTGACTGATCAAATAAAACTTCACACTAATAATAATTATTGTTCTAAATCTGAAATGTTGATACGAATGTATGTATAAATGAATAATAAATTCATAATAAAAAATTATGTGTAACGGGTTTTTTACCAACTTTACAAAAAAGGAGGCGGTACTCAATTCGACGTTTTTTTAGGGTTCTGTACCCAAAGGGAAAAACAGGACACTATTACTGAGACTTCGCTGTCCGTCCATCCGTCCGTCCGTCCGTCTGTCACCAAGCTGTATCTCAAGAACGATGATAGCTAGACAGTTAAAATTTTCACAGATGATGTATTTCTATTGCCGCTATTACAACTCTACAATACTAAAAATAAAATAATATAAATATTTAAGGCTCCCGTACTATAAACTTGATTTTTTATAGATAATGGTACGGAACCCTTCGTGCGCGAGTCCGCACATGGCCGGTTTTATTATTTTTTATTTTAATGTGTGTTACATCTTATCTTCTTTACACGTGTACCGATTTTGAAGTTTTATATTTTGAAAGCTGTAGCCTTACCATTGGTCCCATTTAAATTTGATCAAGATCTGATCAGTAGTTTTTGAGTTATCGTCAACTAGCCGTGCCCCGCGGCTTCGCCCGCTATTATCAAGTTAAAAAGTAGCCTGTGTGTTAATCCTAGGTAAAATCTAGGTACATTCCGAATTTCATCAAAATCCGTTCAGCCATTAAAGCGTGAAGAGAGAACAAAAATACTTACACATTTACACACAAACTTTCGAATTTATAGTATTAGTGGGATAATGCGTGTTTAATACATTTAATCTGATCAAGGTTTCGAAGATAAAAGGGTGACGTCGGTTTTTTTAAACTTTGCTTCCGTTTAATTATTTAAAATAAAATGATCTTAATGACGTATTTCTATAATTGCCGTGTTTCGATAACACTCCGAAATGTTTACCACGCCAGAGATACATAGAAGCAGATTAGCTGAATAGCAAAACAGGCTGCACCCGACCACGTAATACTATATAAGCCAGACGAGCGACAGCTTACAATCTAAACATTTTATGAAGGTTATAAGCTAAATGCTTGCTGAAATTAATACAATGATATCAAGAAATGCCATATCAACCACAAAACATATTAATTAAACAATTTTAATTGCATCATTGTAATACAACGCAAAATTTTATAACAAAAACCTAAATTCACTTCAGCTGTTATTGTTTTTTCAGGTCTACAAAAACACGAGTAACATTCAGGTGGTGTATAAAATTTTCGTATCTTTATTATTTTTTAAAATACGCAGTAAAGAGTAATAACGGAGAGAGGCCCGTTCGTACTTGTATCTTTTATTACGTTCTGCCTACCAAAAACATCGAGATAACGTACCGTAGAGTCTGTTATTACTGCGTATCAAAACAACGGAAAAATGGAGAACGAGATATATCTCAACAACAGCATTAATAGCAGGGGTTCATTTCTTTGGTTTATTATTATTACTAAGTAGGCAATACAATTCCCAATTTTTTTATTAAAATGTGCGACAGGTAAAAATCTAATTATTTATTAAGCGACATTGTTTCGATACTTAATCTTTATAATTAACTGAAAAGATGACGTCGGCCGCCTATAATTTTGTTTATATGTACTTCCATATATTCATCCGTCCGACTGTATATGTATTGTGTGTTCCTCAAACATTTTATTTAGCTGGTCCAAAATCAAAAATGACGTATAAAGATACATTAGTAGGAGCTATAAGTTCGGGGTGAAACAACTAGTACCTACTTCTATATGGAGTTCTTCTAAGTTACATTTAGTAAATTCTATCATTAGGTACTACATCATATAAATACGTTATGAAGTATCAAAGAAGTTTTTATACCACTAGCTGAGCTGTCAGCTCAACACACGCGGCTTCTTATTCCTATTTCTTTAGAATAAAATAGAATATAATTTTTTATTCACCTTATAACAAAGATTGTTACACTGGGCAAGTCACATTGTTACAATAAATATCAACTAAAATGTGTATGCACAACTTAAATAACATAAACTAAATTATATTAATTATAATTTTGACACTAAACAAAAAAAAATATTATATTGTTTGTAAATAGATAAATGTAAAAAAAATTGTAAGTTATATTCCATAATAAAAAAGATGTAATTTAGTATTATGCTCGCCCTTGTTTATATTGTGTTAAAAAATGAGGTATTGTATTGTTTGTATTATATAATGTCATTGTAATACTAGCTGTGCCCAGATTATGTCCTATAAAATTTTGTAGATAATGGAATCAACAAAATTGTATATTACATTACTATAGTCTACCATATTTTCGATGAAAATCCCTCTAGCTCATAATATACTTTGTTCCAAACATACATACGGGTACACACAAACTGAATGAATGATATTAGTGTTATCCTAAAATATTAATAGTAATGAAGTAAACTTGTCTTCAGTAGTCGTCTTGTGTCGGAAGCCAAGATTCGTTTTGGATCACTGCGCCCTGATAAGTAAGTAATGCTTGAGACTTGGATACTAAACATTTCTCTTTCTTTATAACCTACTTCAAAAAAGGAGGTGGTTCTCAATTCGACTGTTTGTTTTTTTTGTATGTATGTTACCTCATAACTTCTTTGTGGGTGAACCGATTTTAATGTTTTTTTTTGCTTGAAAACTGGTACTTCCCATGTGGTCCCATTTAAATTTGATCAAGATTGGTTGAGTAATTGTTGAGTTATCCTCAATAATGCGTATTTAATTAATTAAATATGTTTACTTTTTTTAAACTTTGCTTGCGTTTAATTTAATCTATATAATACCCTGGTAGTCAATCTTCATTCCCACCTTGATAATAATACTACACATGGGTTGTTAGCATGTCAATAAATAATAATAATATGTGTAAATATATACTGATTTTAAGATGATTTTGAGTAGATATCGCAAGCAGATCCGCGTACTGCAACCTAGTAATAAATGAAATTGAATCATCAAATTGAATAATTCATTTTTGTAAAGCGGCTTCAATTGCCTATGTTTGATATGAAAATACCTCGAGGGAATGAAAAACTGTGTAGCGTAAAATCATCCATCGAGAAATATCCTTTGTGTCGCTGACGGGCAATGTTGACCGACGATATGGAAATAATATTTTTGTCGGATAAGCCGATTGAATATTCATTACCCAATCATCAATTACTATTTGATTTGCAAAGGATTGATTGGAAGTCAGTGGATTTTTTTATGCATTTAATTTTTCGCTCTGGAGCACGTGCAACAGAAGGACTGTATTTATACATAATTCGATTTTTTTTTAATTGCATGCTGGCAAGGCGCTGGTTCTTACTGCTAGACATTCTTATCAGCACTACATATTACAAATGGTTCGAGGTACTACGTTTTAGTTATCCAATACTGATGAGGCAATAGCAACACGTAAATCTACTGCGAAATCGAAATCTTTAATTATTTCTATATTTGACACAAACGTAATAATAGGCTTTACTTTGGAAATGCGTTTACTCAATTGCGTTTTAATGCCAGTGAACGGTATAACATAACTAAACCCTTACACACCCACAACTCCATATTACACATAATAATATAAGCACACATTCACATCACACACATAATCACACCTAGAACCAGAAACACAAATTACCCTTGGAAAGAAAGATTGTGTTCCCCGGGTTTTTTTATTTTTTAATTACTAGGGTATATATTTTTTAATTAATAAGCAATTAGCCGTACCAATTGCCTATATTTCCTAAAACTTAACTAAAACTATATACAGCAAAGAAATTAGTTACCTACAAGACATTGAGCTTATAGGTAACTCAAGAGCTCAAGCCCGGGAATCGAACCGGATACCTGCTTAGAACTAACGAAGCCAACGAAGGGCTTGTTCGAATGTAAAAAAAAATTATAATGTCATATATATTTTTTCTCTGATACTATTTTATACAAACCAATTGGCTATATTTTCTAAAATTTTACGAAAATAACTATCTAATCATATTATTTATTATTATTATGGGTATGTAGTGAATATCTACAGTTACTGTTGAAATTATAATAATATTTTTATAGACAAAAGACATAATTCAAGATCCTTATTTAGCAAATTGCGTAAATTTCTATTAAAATATACTTAGCAATCCACTGAATACCGTTTTCTCACTCAAAATGAGGGGTTCTAAATTCTCTAAGTTATTATCTGGTTTCCACTTGAATTAGCTCGCCGCTTTGTCTGAAATACTGGGAAGTATTTGCGAGTACCGCCGCGGGCTGCAGCAAGCGCATGCACTAAAACTGTATACGAAGGTATTAGTGGTGCAGTAACTAAGGTTTAAGCCGGTGTGGCGGAATTAAATAGAGAGATGCGTCTTAATTATTATTATTAAACTAGTAGTTCCCCCCGAACTGAGACCTAGCGACTACAGTTTAAGAAATACATATGTCTAGAAAAGCACTGGAGGTTAACTATTTTAACTGTTTTCTTAATAATAATATGTGTTTGATCTTTGTAATTTTGTCAAAGGCGGATCCTATTACTAAGACTCCACTGTTCGTCCGCCTGTCTGTCCTACTGTCACCATACTGTATCTCTTGAACCGTGATAGTTAGACTGTAGAAATTTTTATTTGTATGGCCGCTATAACAACAAATACAAAAAACGCTCGATATTGACGCTTAAAATATTCATGGAATATTGAGTTATATATTCACTTTAAAAATAAATAATGAAATTAAAATTAAACTAAATATTTACTCCCATACAACAAACGTGAATTTTTTCTGTTTTTATAGATAATGGTACCGAACCCTTCGTGCGCGTGCGCGAGTCCGACTCGCACTTGGTCGGTTTTATTTATTACAATACCAATATTTTGGTTGTGTGTACGTGAGTATGTAAAAGTAATATAAAGTTACGATTTGTATGAACGTCCCTGAAAATTGACAAACTATTAAAGTAGGAAACAGGGAACAGACCGTTTTTAACGATGTAATGGGCTTCTGATGTTTTATATGTATATAGTCTTGACTTAAAATATGATTAAAGCATAGGCAGAGCTAGCATATAGAGCAGCATATATATATATATATGTATACCTACATATGTATAATATAATGTTACATTTGACATTGTTCCCCGAAGGTAAAATCTTTAAATTAAGAGTGAACAGGTATCTACTAGGCAAGAATGTCACATCTTCGGCCGCATTATCACTTTCCATCCGATGAGATAGTGGTTAAATGTTTGCATATAAAAAAAGCATACTAATACATTTTATGCAGTGATAGCTGCGATTTAGTAAGCGCGCCTCTCGATCGGGTGGTCCATCGTGATCAAATTCATACAAGTATATCATACAAGATAATAATATAATATCGTTACACGTAGCTAATTGTTTCGTGCTTGCCTAGCTTTTAATAACCTAGTTGAAGAATACATCAGTAGTTTTATCACCCTCAAAAAGTAACTGCGCCAAGTTATTTTAAGCCTAGCGTGTTTACCATACTTAGCTAGATCATCCGTTTAAAAGATTGTGGTCGTGGTATATTTGATATGCCACTTATATATAAAAAGTGAAATGATTAAAATGTTTCTAAATAATACTTTAGTTTGATTCAAAGTAACACTTGTCACAAGTCTTTATCAATTATTAATAAATGTATGTGGACTAATATTACAGATAGAAGCTTAAAAGGCTTTTTATAAAACCGCTGGTCTTCCATCCCGGATGCCATTCTGTTTCGGAGCCGGAGTGAATTCAATTAAAGCGGGATGGGAAACGGTGGGAGGCGAGGGTGTAAGAGTATTGTTGCGTCTTTACCCTTTCACAGAATATGTAATAGTCAGTACTCTCATCCAGCAGAATGCACAAAACGCTTCAGGTGAACCTGCATTCTATTCTACCTACATGTTTACAGCTCGAGTTTAAAGCCATAAAACAAGGATCGGTCTTTCAAATTACTGCGGATATTTTACTTCGTGTCGATCAAAATAGCGGCGATGGACCGGTTTTATAGATAGACTATTGTGCTTTATCATTTATGGTAAAAATAATTATAACAAAACTATAAATGAGCTTAAATAGACCTTTACTATGACAAAAATAAAACATATAAATTTACTATAAAAGTGGTATTTTTAACATAAAACAAAATTTCTGAATTTAAATTTAGACAGAAACAACATAATTTTGCTGTAAACTAAAGCAGAAAGAAGATCTTTTTTCAATTACTTCGCCTGCTCCTCTACAAATGGCAACCTAACAAGTAACTTACCAAAACAATTATTTATAATTATTAATATACATTTATTTAAAAATATTACTTCTGTTTGGTCACTATTTGCGATCCGGAGGTGCTAGTATGTTATTTGAGTGCGTGAGCTCTTATTTTCCCCGAATACCTATTACCCATGAATACAAAAAACATTTCTGTTTTCGTAAAAATAAAAAAGGTTCAAGAACAACTTTGAATTTCCATTACAAGAAATACAGAGATCGGTAAATATTTTACTGCGGATTTCTGTCAACAAACAATGAGAGTTGTCGATATCAGAAATTTCAACAAAAAGCTTCTTATTGGGCAAAATATAATCTACTTAGTATAAAACATTATTTTGTTCAGGAAACAATCAATCTCTGTGTACTATTATGTGGGTTTATAGCTTAAGATACGATTTTGTAGGTGCTTATGTAGCGGAACTGTTACTGCGATATATTGAGGCATGATGCTGAGAGGTAAATGGGCGGTGCCGTATGTAGTTAATTACGGCATAAGATATGACTTCATAATGATAATAAAGACTAACGACTGAAAGTTGAGCTACAACAATATTTAAGCAAAATATCATTGCAGGTATATCATAAACACGGCCAATTAGCTTATTTTGCTCCGACTTGTTACATGAAAATAAAGTGAAAATAAAGTGATTACGATCTGTAAACTAAATTTATCGCAAAAATATATAGCTTATGAAACTCAATGATAGATAAGCTATTAGTGAAATATTTTTAATAGTCCGAGAGATTACCATTTACAAACAAACAAACTCTACCTCTTTATTGAGGAGCGAAGCGAGATCTCTGTTGACTTGGGTGGTTCAGCACTTTGCCCGTCCTTCAGTCCGTCTTCTGTCAGAGGTATGTAGCGTCTTAGCTATACAAGCGAATAACTTCATATTTTTTGAGAATATTATGTAAAACGATGGATCGAAGCCAGAATCTGCCAGAAATGCCAATTAAAATTAAAATATTAAAAGGGTACCCATACACGTAAGCGGGGAGCAAAAATATTTTTATTTTATTATCTGCCCTTTTGGGGTCAAGAGCTGTAAAGAGCTTTGCAAAAACAGGTACGAAACCGGTTTTTAAAAATCTTTGTTGGAAAATAACAATTTGGTAGGCCACTAAAGTCACTGTTTTTAGACTTATTTTGTCCCGGGGTCTATCTCAAAACGGCTTCACATTTACAGCTGAAACTTACATGTCCTTACATCCTTTAAAACCTGAACTTAAACAAAAAATACGGAAATTAAACAATAATTAAAAAAAAGAAGTTAGAAGCAATTAACTTATTTTTTTCTCTACTATGACGTTCAAGTTTGTCTCTAATAGGAAAATGTAGGCGCGATAATAGATCTCAGTTCAGCGCGAACGACTAGTAATATTAGTGTAGATATAAATACTAACTCTAGTGATTTTCTAGAACGTAAATAATGTTAAAAGTTAATTACATATTATTATGAAGGTTCTATTTGTCGGCTAAGTTGGGTGCGCGTTCACCTTCTAAGCAACTTGTGTCGTAGGTGCCCGAAACATTCACATTGCACACACAATTACAACTAAAACCAGTTTTCCTTGGGGAGAAATCTTGTGTTCTCGTCGGGAATTGAGCCCGATTATACCCCTATACCCATTTGGGTTAGGTTAGCCTTCAAAGTATATACTTTGAAGGCAAAACCAACTTAGCCAACGTAGTTCAGGAAAACTTTTGATTTTTTAAGGGTTGGTCAAATGTTCAGTTTGACAAATGAAAAATTTTATACTGTGGCGTAATAATAATATCACAGGAACCATAGAAATATAAAGAAACGAACAGCGCGTGATGTTTGAGATTCGCGGGCGAATCCCGCGAATCTCAAACATCACACGCATAACCTTCTGAAATCTAGCCTAGCGTTGAAATAGACCACCTTGAGGAGTTTCACTTCAAAAACGCTCAGATATGAAAAATAACAAGAATGTAAAGTTAAATAACCTTGTTATGTGTGCTAGGATCACGCACAAGCAGGTACATCTGTTTTCTTAATCCGAGTAAAGTAGGTATCTCGAATGGTATGGTCGTAGGGTTAAATAATTTACATGAAGTAATTTTTACAAAGCTAAATTTGGCCGACCTTTCGAGCCCTTTTTCAGAGAGTTCGTTATAACAAAGGGCTACAGGATCAACGGCTTTGTGTAATCTCACGAGGGCGGATCTCACGTGAGTTCAGGTTCCCAGACTTAAGGACGAGTCTCAGGTTTGTGTACACAAATACTAAAGACTTAAAGAGCTATAGACAATAAACAACATTTTATGCTCCATACGATAACATTTTTTTTACAAATATCAAAATGTGAGATAGAACTAAAATGGTTTACGCCCCTAGGCTTAAAAGTTGGTAGTGGTGTGCCTAGGAAATTCTATTTTACCGTCTTCCCCGTGGTCCAACAGAGTATAAAACAAAGAAAAACAAATGAATATAAATAATCAAATTAATTCAGTCAAAATATAAACGAACTGCAACGAAAACAAATAGTCGCTAAAAACAAAAATATTAGCAAATATTTTCTTAGACCCTTATACGAAGGAACTCTGGAGTAACATACTACAATATTATTTTTCGAGGCGACAAGTGGCGCCACTAAATTTCACTGTCGATAATTGCTCATCAAAGATAACTCATAATCAACTAGTAGCGCTTGTCGACCCGAAATTTTTTTTTTTTTTTATTTGTGACAGGCTAGTGTTTGACCACTATCTCACCTGATGGTAAGTGACGATGTGATCGAAGCTGGTAAACACACTAGCCCTGGAATACGCAGGCTCTCAAGGATAACTGCCGGAACACCGTATTATATTTTATCATGTCCGGAATGAGCGGCCTAACGCTGACGATGCTTGTAAGTACGTACGAGCTTAGATATAACTGCTAGTTAAGAGTGACGGGAGTAGGCGAAATTTTTGAGTAGCTATTTGATTCGCATTATAAAGGAGAGGTTACAAAGCTACCGCTTTGATCTTAGATAGTGTTACGGCCACGGAAGTGCTCTGATGTTTATGGGCTCGAGCGGTGGCGGGTTAATTTAAGCCTCCACAAGGTTAATTACGATTTCCATTGCAGATTTTGTCAAAGTTCCTCTATTTTAATACATTTCCAAAAAAATCGGTAAAAAAACCATATATAATTATCAAACTTGCTCTCAAAATTTAATCGGAGAATTGGTTGAGAAATGCGACCTGTAGAGAAGAACAGTCGGACATCCGCCGAACATACGAAAGCATTTTTGCCCAAGCTCAAACGGACATGCTTTGCTCGCACTTCGCGCGCTTATTTAATGAATCATAATCTTGTGTTGCATAGTATGTAGGTCGGTACAAGGTGTCAAAATATATTTTATGAATAGGTGATAGAACTCTTGCCTAGTCTTCTCTATTCTTTTTTTATGCTAATAGTATAAGAGTCTTGGTCCTGACATACTGGTTCACAGACTGACTGACTGACTGACTGACTTAGAGACAACGCACAGTCTAAACCGCCGGTTGTAGAGACTTGAAATTTGGTAGGTAAATTTGTGATAGTACGTAAAAGTGTAGTTAGAAAGAATTTTTTTAAATTCCACCCCTAAGAGGAATAAATGGGGTGAATATATTTGCTTGAAAGTTCTTTGTTTTTGAACTTATAACGATGATGGTGAAAATTGGTATTTTAGTAGTTGGTTTAATATTAAAAATAAGTATTTTTTTTTCCAGGGGTGCAAGGTTGTGCTTTCCAGTGAATAGTGTGCCAATTATGGTGGCGCATTGCTCTTCAAATTGCTATGCTCAATATAAGGTTATCT
This sequence comes from Lomographa bimaculata, assembly GCA_948107665.1. Taxonomy (NCBI): domain Eukaryota; kingdom Metazoa; phylum Arthropoda; class Insecta; order Lepidoptera; family Geometridae; genus Lomographa; species Lomographa bimaculata. The sequence continues at coordinate 22,102,240 of OX403586.1, forward strand.
ACACATAGCTGCAGTTCTTAGATCGCCGTTTAATTATTCATGCGAGAGAGATAAAGTGTTATTCTAGAAAAAACGGGTTAAGAAATGATGGAATTATTAATTGGTTTGATGTCAGATATTTTCCCTAATAGATTTTTTTAGTCATGTATTGTAGTAGAACAAGAAACACTAAAATTCTCAATTATTAATAAGACAAAAGTATGTACTCGATTATATGAAGACCTGTTTCCAACGTCTTCACCTGCGTTAATCGGAACAAAACTAGTATCCTATTCCAAGGCTATCTTCATACTAAATCCTTTCAATCGATACTATCGGTCTCATTTTATAATATACTGACACGCACCACACACCTAAGCTATTACAATTATAATTATGTTTAGTGAGACTACTGGAATAGAACACGTTACTTGTTTGCAAACATGCGGTATACGAGTAGGTCACATTTTTCGTTTCTATTATAAACAAGCTGCATTGAGACCGCGCGGCGCTGCGCGCTGGCTCCACGCCAGTCGGACCAGCACCGATCGCAGTTTTGATCAGATAAAGACATTTGTCACCGATGCCTGCATGAGCCGATGCATTTGTATAAAGCGCGACATATCTTTGCCCCTTTAGAACGCGGTCCTAAAAGTGAGTGATCACCACATATTATTAAGACCTAAGACACCTGAAATTTGATGCGTTACAACCATTTCGTCAAGCTACATATTTGAAGGAAGGATCTCGGAACAAAACTTCAAAGCGGCAAAATCGTCATAAATCAAAGCACTAGAGTTAAAGTTTGTTTGTAAAAGGTAATAATCTCTGAAACTACTGATCCGATACTAAAAATTATTTCATCGCTGAGTGTCATAGGCTATGTTTTATTGGGATAAAGGTTTGTTTTCGGTATAATAACATTCGTAAGACAAATCAGAGAAAAAATTGTTAACTGGCCGCTTTATCGGCGTAAGCTGACTAAACAGTTAGACATAGGTGAATACAATATATGGCAAAAATTTTGGCCTTCATGAGTTTTACAAAAATGATCGGGACAGCATATATTTAACTTGTATATATGAGTAAAGCGCAGAAAAATATTTATCTTTGTGAAGAATCTGAATAAATAGCAGCTTCTGTTTTGTTGCTTTTTGAGGCTTTCATATTAATCCTTATCTACATAAACTATTTTATCGTCTTACCTAGTTTATGTAGATACACTTTGCCCTTTACTGTATATCATTTGGACAAATAGTCTAGGAGAATTCATTAAATTTATTTGAGGATAAAAGCGATGGGTCATAAGGTGAGTTAGTCGCGAAGTCCGCGAGAAACACAAGCGCGGAACCTTCTTAACCCGAAGAAGACAGCAAAGTTCTCACCCTGAAGAAGACCTCAAAGTCCGAAACAAGTGGACAACATATTTTTTAGACCGCCTCTATCTCTTATACCTTTCATTGGAACAATTTTTATGAGAATAACTGGATATAAAAACATCCTCACACATAAAAAAAACTTAAATTAGACTAGCCGGAGATATTGAGGTAACATACCAAAACAACCATACCTGATGATCTTATTTAACACATTATGGCAAAGGATCTATTTCGCTTATATCAACATAATAATTTATTATTATCTGTTGCATTAATCGCTGATTACTTTTGCTGCATGTTATGTGAAAAAACTGGCTTTTTTCTTTTAAATATTGTTATGTGCTTAATATAATACTAGTGATTAACCACGGCTTAATAATAATAATACTTAAAAAAACATTATTTATCGCTTCGAATTGTGAATCTAAACCACTTTTGAATCCACCTGATTACACACACAAACATTTTTTTCAAAATCTGCCCAGCCGTTTAGGAATAGTTCAGTCACAGTACACGCGTATAGAAAAATTATATATGTATAAATCTGTATTTATCTAAATCAAAAATATATATTTATTGGATTCTATAAAAACAAATTAGGTACTTCGATATTTTATAAATCACATTTAAATATATTATTCCATTAAAATGATTAATAGAAAAATACTGAATTATGTACTTACGTAAAATACATATTAATATATTATACTAATAAATAAATACAAGTGATTATATATAACCTAAAAAAATATATAGTTATCGTAATTTTTTTATTAATGACATAAAAATTATTCAAAAGTCCATCCATCTGCAAACTAATTCAACATCTTGCATTAAGCTAATGAGTGCATTATGCATTGTCTAATCAGCTGGCGCCTTTGTGCCGACGTCATGTTGGTGAGTCTTGCTTAATTCCATTAGTATTTCATTACTTTAGTAGCTGTGTTAGCATGATATATGGATAAAATAATGTGAATGCATAGTAAATTATCTACGGGCAAGTAAGAGAATTTACTCGACTATCATATTTTTATAAGATAAACAAATAGTTGTCTATATCACAATTCGTTATTTCAATTTATTTGCGTACATTTTGCTTATGTATACCTAATTATTTAGGGGGCGTATAGAGAAATACTTATGGAAAATCTCTCCAGATGACCACATTACAGGTAAAAAACTCGATAAAAAACGAGGTAAATAGCTGTAGGTGTCGTGTAATCGTCTATGAGATCACTTTTTTCCAAAAACATAATGCCGCACTGCTTTTCTACTGGACCACTACATACATCCAGTTGAAAGCGTGAGATGCCAATGTAGTTATTGGCAAAATGTGATGTAAAACTTTAATTTTCAGGGAGATAAATGCAGTGTAGTGCAATACGAAAGTTATAAGATAGTGAAAAAACGTTTACCTATCTTAAATAAAAAATTGTTAAAATTTCCTGCTCAGAAGACAAAACCACCAAAGTATGTGAATAATGTATATTACTGTAATGATATTTGTGTTTCTGGTTCTGGGTGTAATGTGTGTGTGATGTGAATGTTTCCGGCACCCACGATATAAGTCTTTGAACTTAGTGTGGGGCTGTGAGTGTGAATGCGTTTGTTTGTTTGTTTGTTTGTTTGTTTGTAATAAGACTAAATAACAGTTTAATACAAATGTCATGTATGTTTATTTTCTCGACCCCAAAGACCCCTTTACAAAAACTTTTCACAACAACAACAACTGTAGTTGGAAATTGGAAACATTTTACAAACTATCCCTCGTTGATTAGACTTTGTCTAAAGGAAGTTGTTCAAAGCAGCTCCCAATCCATTAGTGGAGGGTTGAGCATTTAGCAGTGGAACAAGTACGTGCGCTAAAGTACAAAACAGAATTAAAGTATTAGGAGTCCAGCTTTCACATAAATGTAATAGTCAGCAGTCGACACAGTAGCATATGAGATAGTATATGAGATAGCGGTCAAATGCTTGCCTATTAAAATAAAAAAACGATTTACTTTTTACATATTATAATTGGAAATGTACACTTTATGTTTTGGTTGGGAAGCAAAAAGCAAAATACAGATCTCGCCAAACAGGATTACCGGCCAGACGGTAAACCTTGTCTACAGCTGACTGTCACGCACGACCTATAACGGACTGAGTATTTAATATATACACGCATAAATTCAACGTATTTATAGATTATATTGCAATTGAGTAAATTAAATACTTACCAATCAAAAATATAGATTAATATGTTCGTGTACCTTTACCGAGGTGTTTATAAAGTGATAACCTATGTTGGCCTAGGTGCTCTCATTCTCATGTTTTTGACTTATTTTGTAAGAAGGTTGTTTGGTCTTGCAAATAAAAAAAAAATGATCCCTAGAAAAATGATGAAAGCAAAAAAAAACAATAATTTGCTTATTTTTCCATTTAGATCCGCCATCATCTCCTTATTCTTCTTCTGTTGAAGTGGGGTCAGCACAATATCTATTGACTCATGAGTTTTATCTCATGAGCCCCAGATATACACTCATAAAAGTTTATGACTTTAATTGCCAGATTAGGATACAACTAATAATAGGTACTAGATTTTGTAATATAAACCAACTGTAGCCTATCAGTAATGAATAAAATATAGTGTGATGCTTGGCTACAATATAAATGTTAACTTTAGAATCAAAGAGTCTCAGGTTACAGTGTCCGTAAAGTTTCTTATCGAGAGAAAACATTTACGTTAGTTGCCCCTTAAGACTTTTACGTCTTAAGTTTCGAATAAACTCAAGAAAGAAAAACCCAAAAGTTACATCACTCAGACCGGAGTTGAAGCAACAGACTTGCTAATATTTGTTAAAACACGACAAAATTAGTCAACTTGGACTCTATGACTTTCTCGGAAGGTCTGCCGATATCATTTGACACTCATCAATTTAATTAGCTCAAATAAAATAGACGAATTACATTTAACTTCATTGTGTAACTGAAGACAAAATTGGGGGAGCTTTATTCAACAGCTCTCTTCAACTTATTTCATTCATCGCGGAAGTTAATTATACTTCAAAAGGAGCCGTAAAGACGAGAGTCCTATAGAATTAATTGTTCCGCGTAATTATTATCTTCTGAAGGGTCTGGCGTCTGTAGCTCTCTCTCCGTAACATAATATTTTTAGTCGATTGATGGTTAGATCATGTCAAAGCAATTCTTCTTTGTCATTTCAGGATTCAGTAGATATTATGTCACATATTTATTGCTAAATTGTTTAATTTACATCAACAATTACTATATTAATATAAACCAAAACGCATATTAACATAAAAGACGAGATATAAAAAATAAAAACAAAATATGTACACAGTAGTACAAATTAAAGATGGTCAATGGTAGTACTCTTTTTATTGAAATACAACCCGAAGACATATAAAATTCCATTAAAAAAATCTGTATACATACCTGTGTGTCGAACAGAAAATAAAAATAAACACTTTCACACTTACATCCCCACACTAAGTTCGATGACTTGTGTCGCGGGTGCGGTAACATTCATATCACACACACAGCCATAAATAGAACCAGAAACACAAATTTTCCTTAGGGAGAGAACTTGGGTTTCAGTCGGGAATCGAACCCGATACCTACGCTTAGAAGGCGAACGCCACCCTACTAAGTTGGCTTAGTAGGGTGGCGTTCGAGCAGTTCAGCCAAATATTGTACAATATATTAATGCTCCGCTATCTACGGGCCAATTGCCTATACAGCAAAGACCCAAGTTAATTACAAGACATCAAGCTCATAGATAACTCAAGTGCTGAAGCGCAAAAAAGAAAAAAAAAACATCAAATTCGATTGATAATTGGCGGAATTATCGCGTAACATACATACAAAAAAAAAACTTGTCGGCAACAAATCTAGCAAAGACCAGCCAGAGCACCCACCACCGCTTAATAACGCATTTTTTCAATTTCTCATTGGTTTGCTAAGAACAACTATGTATAACATAATTATAATGGAGGATTGGAGACTGCTACAAAAAGACGACGATTGAAATTCTGCTAACCATCGTTACCTCGCTGCTACTGAAATTAGCACAAACTCATAAAAAGGCTAGCAAATTTTATACCAACGTTGTAAATCCAATAAAAAATATTAAATCGGTTATTGTCAAATTCAAATTCAAATGTTTATTGCACCATAATATATGTTTATTTTCCCCGAAGCATATTATTATTATATATAATATACATTATACTCTAATGAACACATGGAACAAGAATGTAAAATAAAAGCTTCAGCACAATTATGTGCGCAGTGCATCACAGAAGGCTCGTTTAGTACAATTTTAATTACGAGGTGCACAGCCGCTTTGTGTAAAGTATATTCGTGCTAACGATGCACACTGTTCTCTTAGCTTAATTTAATAATCTCTTACTTGTCTCCATAAGCATAATCCATACCAAGCCTGTGTGGTTTATGACTAATTGCTCCAGCTTAATTAATAACGGCTAAAGTTTAGATCTTACTAGTTGCGCCCGCGCGGTTTTACCCGCGTAAGCCCCAGACCCGCATGAATTCTAGGATAAAAAGTAGCCTATGTGTTAATCATGGGTATGAGCTACCTCTTTACTAAATTTTATAATTGGTCAGACTGTTTGAGTGTGTAGAAGTTACAAACATACAAACACACTCACAAACTTTCGCCTTGATAATAATATTAGTGTGATAAATAATTTTGTTTTAGTTTCATTTGTTGGGCACTCATACGATCAGAAATAAATAAATGATTTTAAACGTAGTAATAGTACGGACAGATCAATAGATTGATATTATTTTATTATTCCACTTGATAGGAATTAAAATAAAAATGTTATAAACAAGCTTATTCGTAAAAGCGATCTCTACTAGATAGATTAACTGTGTAAAGTTATTGTTTTTCCAGGTCAGCAGGATTATAGCAATATAGCCTATTAAAATCGAAGTTATTTATTGACGGTCTTTTTTCTTGTCTACGAGTACTTTTTTTCGAACGGATTACATACTGCTTGCTGTGTGTAGCCTCTGCAGCGTCACCAGGCGAGAGGGCGAGCGCGAAGAGAGGGAGTAGGCAACTAGCACAAGAGCCACGGCTTGGACCGTTGCCAGGACAGAGGTGCCGGGAGAGAAACGCCCCAATATAAATAATATCGTCTGGATCCTGAAGGATGTGTTGCGGATGGCGACTACGGAAGTTACGTGTGTCTATTGTGTCGATAGAGTAATCGGAGGCTTAGACTACGAGAGGGGATGGTGGGGAGCCGCGTCGAAAAAACTGCAAGAAGCCGCCTTCATGAATTGGAAGACGTTAAAAATGAAGACGTTATGCTGATACCAGCAAGCGCCGACCGCTTTGCGAATGAATCGGTTTTGAAGGACTTGGAGTTTTTTTAAGCGTTTTGGGTTTGGAGTGAGCAAACACCTGGGAGGAAAAAGTCATTTTGGGACGGACGCAAACTTTGTAAAGTGTTAACTTATTTCTAAGCGACAGTTTACTACGTTTGCAGACGAGAGGGTGAAGGCAGCCAAGAATAAAGGCCGCCTTGTTTCGGACATAGTTGACGCGCTTTTTGAAGTTGAGATGTCTGTCAAGAAACACTCTTTGATACTTCGTAGAAGTAACATGTGGTACGTTCTTGCCGAAGAGAGTGACTGGGCTTGGGGGGATGCGAAAAGTCGAGGGCCGATTGAAGACTGCGTTTTTTTTTTGTTTTTTTTCTTCGAAAGGATGATGATGATGTCTACGAGAACATTTTCCTAAATGTGTTGTTGTATCGGGACTCAACTGGCAATATGCCAACTGGTATGAGTATTGTGACCCTTTGTTTGTTTGTTCATAAATTACTTAAAATTGCTCAGTAGATCAACTGAACAATAAGAGCTTTTGCAACAGAACAAGTTTCGGAACACGTGTACAACATTAATGCAACGCAGTGGAGACGCAATAAACATAAACTCTCTTTCTCTGCGTCGATATCCTCAATGCTGAGGGTCGTGACACCCTCCACGGATCATTTTGTCTTTGACCATGTTGCGCCACTTCCACCGATCCTATTCTTAGCCACAAACAAATAAACAACATTCCGAAAATCCTACTTCTGTTCTTTAACAAAAGGATTATTTCTCTACTTGATTCTTGAGACGTCGCGGGAGTCGCCGGACACCGGAACCGAAAGATACCTAAATACAATAAGTATTTTTTCTTCTTGGTATAAAATCCACGTAAGTTGTTTTTAATTATTCAAAGTTTTATTGCTTTTATATTGAAAATACAATAAAACTTTACGATCAATTAGAAAATTATTGATTAAGTTCAGTGTTAATCTAGAACAATGGAAGCTCCACCCACATTCGGTCTGGCGGTCGTCACCTGCCTTTGAGTGCGTTCGAGCGGAGGAATTAATATCAACCGTGAGCCGCATCGTGTCTGGATCAGCGTTCCCTCCCCTAGCTTCTTGCCCCTCCGCGTCTCCTTTGGAAACTTGGGAGCCTGAAGGCAGGTAATTAACCAACTTCATTATGTCAGTATAACACTGGAGAGCGTTAAAAATGCCGGAAAATATCGCACTTTATTGCGACTATGCCTTAATCATTCTCGCTGCCTTTATGTTGGGTTTTTAGATATAAAAACAGACACAAGGCAACATGATTATGAAACAACTAGGTATGTCCCATGGCTTTGCCCGCGTTCCTAATGGTTATGATAATGAATCAGTTTAAATGTAGTCTATGTATTTATTTACCCTATCTCTAGGTTAAAGAATATAAATATCTATTATAATATTTATATTCTTTAATCTATGTCAAGACTTAGTCCCTGCCAAAATTTGTTAAGATTGGTCTATTAGCGGCTCAGCAATGAAAACATCCACAACAAATAGTCGAGCAGTTCTACATCGAGTACCGTATTATCTGTACAGATATAATACAGAACACGATACGATATTATACGATATATATTTTGGGTAGTGCGTCGATGACGCCAAATCTTGAATTGTGTGTACTTATATGAATAACTGATTGCAATGAAACATGATTTATATAATGATACACTGGCGTGGGTAGATAATGTGTCGCTGCAATCACAGATATATCGCAATGCGGAGAGTATAGAGATAAAATATTTCCTGCGTGGTTGAATTACTCGCCTTACTCCCATTGTGCCCACCACTAGATGCCACTGCCATGTCGAATGTTCCTCGAATTCAATCTATTTCTGCTCTCAGAATAGGGCTTCGTTATTTTCTATTCAAATGTTCGAGTGCGGGACAACAATACAATATTCATTTCCAGAATTAATGGCATAGCCGAGATGTTCTATGTTATGATTCAATTACAATTGAAGTACATAATTGAACATGTTATCACAATGCTACACTAGAACTGGGACTGACGCGATGATGATGGTAATACGCAGTTTAAAATGGGCACTGTAATAAGCACTGAGTATCTATGATAGCCATTATTTGACCACAGATTACATATTAATATTTCAGCATTTGGCCTGGAATAAATTACATGGGTGATATAAATGGCGATAAAATTAAGGCGATTTGTGCATTGGACAGCACGTACTATTTACTGATCTATATGAAAACTATATAATTGACAATGGATTGGGGCTGGTTTTGTGGTTAGCATGCCTATCTCTTTATGCCGATTGATCGGAGCGGATATCCAATTGCTTATTGTGTATTCGCATATAAAATAAACTTGGTTTTTCATCAAGTCATCTTTGCGCTTATTTAAGGCGTTAACATGGTTCGCCGTCAACCTGGGTTTACCTTAGCACAAAAGTCAAGCACAAAACTCGACGCTAATTTTAAGGCGAACCGTGATGAACTTTAACATAAATATTAACGTATACATTCATTCATTTAAATAAACAAAAATTGTGATAACTATTCCATATTATTACTTACTTTTTAATCGCATAGGCAAGCATTTGACAACTTTCTCACCTGATGGAAAGTGATAATACGGCCGAAGATATAGCATGTTTGCTATATCTGAATCATCAGAAGACACCTTGACTTGAAGACTCTCAGAATAAACCGTTTGGGGAACAAAGACGCGGGTAAAGAGTTCCATAGTAAAACATAACAACAAAAAAGATGAAATTATCAGACAAAACTATGGTATATCGTAACGTTTTTTTGAACTAACTGTCATGTTATTATTAATTGTAAGTATTCCCAAATCAAACTGGAAAATAGCGCTACTATTCGTAGTATGTTAGCGAATGCAATATTCAACCGTCACGTGTCGGCCGCGGGGCGTTAATATCCGGTTGGACTGCATCAATTCTGCCTCAGCTTCCCATGTAGAATAAAGCCAGTTTTTATTAATGAATCTCTAAACAAAATATCAATAAAATTGTATACCTCAAGAACCTTGACAGAATTAGAATCATTCTAATTTTACATTAAGAATTTTTAATAACTTATTGATTAACTATCGCAGTGATGCGTCTACAGTTACATTCATTTGTTTAGGCTTTATAGCTATTTGACCATTAGCTCACCCAATGGATAGATAACAAATAAAACAACGGGCAACAAATCAAAAATACGAAGTCCCGCAGCAGGTCTGGGCAGGGAGTGGTAATAAATTTTCGTTGATACTCTATCTCATTATATTCATCTCTATCTTATTATCTCATCTCGTCTATCTTATTATATTCTTAATTATTTAATTTTCTACCAAAACTGGAGGAGGTACTTAATTTAACTGTATTTTTTTTATGTGTGTTTTCTCATATCTTCTTTCCATGTGAACCCATTTTGAAGTTTTTTTTGTATGAATGGTGATGCTTTCCCCATTAAAATTTGGTCAGGACCTGACCTTTCATTTTTGAGTTATCGTCAATAATGCTTGTTTAATACATTAAATTTGATCAAGGTTCCGAAGATGCGGTGAAGTCAGTTTTTTTTAACCTTCGCTTGCGTTTAATTATCTGATTAATAAACAATGTATTTTGGCATGTACAGCTCTTTTAAGTGATCTTTTGTTATAATTGCAATAGCATCAGTAACAGCAGTGGCGTAGTGGTCTGCGCAATCAGACAATTAAGTAGCGGTCACCGCGCTTTGTGTACATACATACGAGTAGCTTACAATTAGTAGCGGTACTCTGCGTTTCTACGTCAGATGATGTCTGATTTGACATACTGTTGTTAATTTAAGTGCACGAGGTATTTGATAACATATCAGAATAATTTAAACGCAAGCAAAGCTTAAGAATCCGACTTCACATCTTATATTTTATTTTTTGTTGATTTTCTCTAAAGTGTTTGATCAATTTCTATAAAATGTATACGAGATCACCTCTGAAGTCTCCAAACATAAAAGAAACATCGAAATCGATTAATAATTGGCGAAATTACCGCGTACATAATTACAAATAAAAAGTATATGCAGTCGAATTGAGAACCTCCTCCTTTTTGGAAGTCGGTTAAAAAGCAAATAAACCAAGTTAATTATAAAAGCAATCAGCTTCCACATTCATGTTTCAAAGTTACAAAACTTCTTCCATACTCAAAATAAGGTATATATTTTGTTTTCTCCATTTAATCACCCATCAATTGCTACTTACCACTATTTTATTGACAATTAATTACGACTAAAAAGTAGAAGCTAGATGATTATAAATATAGCACATTTAGGACAAGTGCGACGACCCAATTGGCGCAGTGGACAGGTGTCTGCCCTCTGCGCCGTGGGTCCTGGGTTCGATTCCCGGCAGGAGCACGGGTTCCTTCCCAAGGGATATTTGTGCTTCTGGTTCTGGTTGTAGTGTGTGTGTGATGTGAATGTTTCCGGCACCCACGATACAAGTCTTTGAACTTAGTGTGGGGCTGTGAGTGTGAAAGCATTTGTATTATTTTTTTTGCGTTCAACTTTAGGCTATAACAACTTAAAAATGAAGTCAGAGTTTACAGTTTGCCTGGTATTAGAGAGAATTTGTAAGTGCCCAAAAATGCGAGCACATTTTGAAACTATACAGTGACAATTAGAAACGAATGGGAAGCGCTAAATCGCACATTAGTGCGAGACATTAGCTCAATCATTAAATGCCTGTTCCACGTACTAATCGCCGCATCATATGCGCGGATATAATCATTAGCAGGATTATAGAAATGGCTATAATATTAACATAATATGAAATCAATACAATCACTGTCGAAACAGTTGTTTTCCTGATTGATATTATATCGTGCTTCCCACAGACAAAGGTTAATGAGTAAAGTTTCAATTATATTCGACGATATAGTTGGAAACACAGGTTTACGTGAAACGAGTTCTGGATGAGTATTGTGATAGGACGTGGACAGGAGTCTTAATTATATAAAGGGCGGTAAGGTTTTTAGTTCCCAGTACAATTTTGGATTTAATAATAGTTGTAATCGAGACAAGTTACATAGCGGCGCAGTTGTTTACTAGTGTCACTAAATCACACGTCAACTGAAGACTGTATTGAAAATTATTGTGGGAATGGTTGTTTACCAAGTTTAAATCGTTCTAGATCCGAAATGGTCATTCGATATGAAAAATAATAAGAGAAACCTAAAAATATTTTTTCAACTTCTATTTATTCATACCAATTAACACAAATTGTCGACTTTATTTTTGCTATATGGCGATGACGTTACAAAGCAAAAAACATGGCTTTCGCGTTTTCGCCATATTGAATTTTGATTACTGTCATTTCTCTAGTGACACTTACAAGGTAAAAACAAATCGACTTACGTAAGAATTATCAAAACCGGCCCGAGCGATTAGTTTCTAGAAACCCACAAAGGTATAATATATACATACATAATATAAAAGGCTGAAAAAAACATTACTTTGCTCTGTATCGCGCAATCAGGTAAGAACAGTGACTTTGATGTCGTACCGAATTGTTATTTCCTAACCAACACATCGTTTTTATTTTTAAACTGTTTCTAACTCCCTTGCATAGCTCTATTCAACGATATACATACATAAAAATAAAATGTGCTACCCACTTACGTGTATGGATGCTTAATTTTTGCATTTATATAAATTTCAGCTTCACATACTCTCTGAGCATTTGTTGTATTCACTTTTATGGTTTAGACGCTACATGTTAGAGGCATGACAGACGGGCGGACGACGGACGTACGGACAAAGTACAGAACCACCCAAGTCAACTTAGAGACCGATCATTACTAAGGTGAAGTACGATTCCGTATCATATAAACAATTATATTTTATCTAATTTAGTTGCATTGTAAAAAAAACTAAATCAAATTTAAAACTTAATTTATGCCAAAACAAATACAAGTGTGGTTGCAGTGAGCATACTTATCCGTTTTTGTTTAGTTATCTCTGCCACAATCACGTGAGTAATTAGCTTGGCCGATACGTGCACAAATATCTTCATCGACCGACGCGACGTAAGCCCGTCGTGCACGGCAAAATAGACCTTATTGTATATTTTATATGTAATACATTTCGAAACGAAGTCTATGAGTAGCGTAAGATCAAGTTAGTTTGTTCATGTATTTGGTAGTCATCCGTCGTTAGCCAGATTGGTTTTATAAACTCAAACAAAATGATAATCAGTTTATTTTGCAGCACTGCTAGTATATTCAGTGTGGTCTGCCTGGTTGGCCGTTAATTAACAAAGTTGAGTAACATTTGGCATCGCAAGTACTTGGATGGCTGTTCAGTATGAGCACGGTAACACCCAGTTTAAACTGGATGTTAGTTTTAGTAGTGTTGATAAGTTTCAAAAACATTTTTTTTTAATGTAATCTTATTTTATTCACGTTCCCACTGCTGACTAGCGGCCTTTTCTCACAGGAAAAGAATGAAGAGGCCATAATTAACCACGCTGGTCAAGTGCGGGTTGGATGACACATAATATCCTTGAACGTTGCGATTCTTGGACATACCGGTCGCTTGACGATATTATTTTTCTTCATGTACTAAGAAAAGTCATTGGCGCATGGTAGAGTGGGATTTAACAAGATACCGATTATACAGACTTGCTCTGTCATCTAAATTATCAATCACAATACGATATGTCTTTAAATATGGTAAATTATGACAATAAAACTCATGCTGGTGGAATTGTATCTCGTAATTGCAATATCGGTAGCGTTAAGCCCAAATACCAGACTACGCGTCGACTAAACTAGGCGTTTCAATATTGTATTCTAAAATAATTAAAACCTGAAAAAAAATTCTACCGACTTCAAAAAACCCATAAAGACAAATAACATAAAAAGTGAAAAAAATATTTCCTCAGATGAATGACATAATCAAAACGAAACAACTGAACCGATTTTGATGTAATTTTCATGGGAACAATCTAATAGTATTATTAAAATATTTATAATTTGGTTTATTTATGAGTTACGAAGTTTTGAGGTACCATACCTAGAATAAATTACAAAACAAAACACGATTTGAGAACCTCCTCCTTTTTTGAATTCAGTTAAAAAATAAGATCCTGGCTTTCACGACCCAGTGTGTCTACATTAAAAGCTACATAAAACTCAAAACAAACGAAATACATGGTAAATATCCTGTTATTGATACAAATATTTTCATGAAAAGGCTCAAACATATTATCTCTGCCAAGAGTTCTATATGTTCACTTCCTGAATAGGGTTCGCATTCGCTGCGGTTCCAGCCTCATTCTGCATTTAAGATATACTTGCTAGTGACCACTTGGAAATAGGCCGTGGGCGCGCCCGGGATATTGCACTACATATATTAATTACTGTTTCTATTCCCGCTATGAACCGGTGCTTATTTGTTAGAAATTCAAGCTTCCGTGTACCTAACTATACAGTTGAATGAAATGTTCTATGAACTAATAAAACTATGCTATGTACTGTGTTGCAGGTATATTGTACTCGTATGTATATAATTATTGTATTTTTGTAAATATATTTTTACACAGACGCACTCACTCACCCACTCGCTCCCACACACCCTCACACACACACACACGCACACACACACATCTATATCACTTATATGTTGCATTGTCATACCAATTTGGAGAGTCCCACTATAATATAATAAATCCGAAAGTTTGTGTGTGTGTGTGTGTGTGTGTGTGTTTGAATGTTTGTTACCACGTTTCTCCGTAAATACTTAACCAATTTTGATAAAATTTTAAATATGAATAGTACATAGGCTTAATATATTTTTCAAAAATCAACCCTTAAATGGTGGTAATCAATTTCACGCGGGCGATGCCGCGGGGTGCAGCTAGTAATTAATAATTGTACTTATCTAGGGAGACCTATTATAATTGGCTGTATTCTTTATATTTCATGTATTGTATCTAGATTACCAAAATGCAATGGTCTTCCGACTAAATAAATAAATAAATTTCGTCGGGTCTTTCAACATCGTCACACATCGAGAATGGCTGCAAGATTCATTTTAACTGTTGCAATTAGTTTTATAGAATAAGTCATAAACTGACTTAATTCTATATTGTAATGACATCTTTATCACTATGAATCCCAGCGAAAGTTATCTTTCTATCAGGTCAGATTGTGGTCAAACAATTGCGTATCTTAAAATTTAAAAAAAAAGTTGCAAAAGGACTATTGTCGAGGAATACCGCCCAATAGTAAACTTATGTGCTCCTGCCAAGAATATATTCTTCATTTATTGAAGAATATAGTCTTTGAATATATTCTTCATGATGAAATATACAGACCGATGCGACAGAGATAGGCGAAAAGCAACACGGTTTGGATGTCACCTACTTATTCGCGCCCGACACCATCTCAACGCACCCCTCGCCGCAAACCCTGATTGTAATATCATGTTTGACAATTGAAGAATTCTATTTATAGCTTTTTTATATATTGTGATAATTTAATAGATCAATGGTATTGGTATCGGTGCAAAAAGCGTGAAAGTTCTATTGATATTCAAGTAGTATAGTAAAGTATACTGTGACATTTATTATTGGAACGAAAGTTCCTTATCGCGCGTTGCGAAAGGGGGCTAGACGGCAAAAATTAAGACCAAAAGTTGTAACGACACTTTTTGCTATAGTTGCCATACCACGTTCTCGTCCGATCACCGAAGTTAAGCAACGTCGGGCGCGGTCAGTACTTGGATGGGTGACCGCCTGGGAACACCGCGTGATGTTGGTTTTTGCATATATATGCAATATATGATATGGGTCCACGCGAATCTCTCAAGGAATTCTTTAAAGAAACAGGCATACTTGCCATGCCTTCGCTTTACATCTTTGAAAATATTATGCATGTTCGCAAAAATATTGGTAAATATAAAATAAGAAGCGACGCACACAATCTTAATACTAGATATAAGCATAAAATTACAGTGCGCGCATTTAGATTAAGCAAAACGAATAAATCTTTTATGGCAAATGGGGTTCGATTTTACAATCGAATTCCTAAAATCGTAACTGAATTACCACTGGGAAAGTTCAAATCTGTAATAAAACGGGCATTAATTAAGAAAGCTTACTATAAAACGATCGACTATATTAATGACAAGGATGCATGGAGGCAAACTGCACCAGCTCTTTCTAGCGACTACCATAATAACACCTAGGTTAATAAAATTATTTATTAGAGATTAAGAATGTTTAAAAAAAAATGAATGAAAAAAATGCGCCGCCGAGTTTTTTGCCAGGTTCTTCTCGAGATGGCTGTTATTTTGCGAATTTGGCAATAGAATCATTAATTTTCATGAGTGCCTCTTTGGGGCCCATATGAATAAACGATTTTGATTTGATTTGATTTGATTTGCATGTTTCTTTTAATTTTGGAACGAAAGTTCCTTATCGCGCGTTGCGAAAGGGGGCTAGACGGAAATTGAACTTCGTTCCATCCGGGTGTCCCTTGACACCTCTCAAGTTTTTTTTAATTTAGATTATGATTTTGACTTTGCATAATTTATTTTGATGAATTTATTATTATTACTGAGGTTCTTTAATATTTATCTCCATGTGAGATAAATGTAATAATTCGTTTTTGTTTTAATAAACAAAATTTAATTATAAAATGATTTAATTTAATGAAACTATTATAATTTAAATATAAATAATACCACTCACTGATTTGTGATAAAAATAAAGTTGTGGCTCTCCCTGGCCAGTTTGCTATCCTGTGCCGAGGAGTAGTAAATTCTCAAAGTTATTATCTGGTGTCTGCTTCAACGAACGCTCCGCTACGGATGAGATACTGGAAAGTGGATGTGAATACTGCCGGAGGCTACAGCTAGAGCTAAATAACTGCTATTAAACCTCCTGAAACTGTATACGAAACTATTAGCAGGTGTAGTAGGTAAATAATGTTCAAGTGACGAGAGCTGCGTGCAGCTGGAAATATTACTACGCCTTTGGAATACTTTGTGTGTCCTCATTGTGACATTTATATACTCAAGTCTGAGAATTCTCGCGTTTTTTGTAACAAAAATTTTCAGTGTACATAATATCTAAATGTTTTTAAAATTACTTATCTTTCCAATAAGACGCTCAGCTGTTTTGAAGCCGCAGTGAATTCAATTAATTCAAGGCGTTTATGTGAAATTGTTTGAAATTATTAAGCCATCAACAACTTTTATTTTTTTAACAAATAATAGTTGTGGATCTAGTTATCTATACATCTCAAATAAATCATGTCACTCAACAACTAAAACTTGATGATATTATGCATTAGTGTAACATCAGTGACACAAAAACATAGAGTCGGGTTCAAGAAAAGTAAGCTAAAATAGCTAAAATAGTTAATAATGAGTGGAATTAATTATCCTCGTCTTTCTTCCTCGAACGGTATAATTTGGGAGTCTTCAAGTCAAGAGTGAATAGGTACTTTCTAGGCAAGCATGCTACATCTTCGGCCGCACCATCACTTTCCATCCAGTGGTCAAATGTTTGCCTATTGGGCATAAAAAAATAGCTCATTGTGGAATATTGATCCCGTTAGTAAATAACGAAGAGTCCAACAAGTATTCTCATAACCAACTGTAATATTATTGGTCGATGGCAGGGTGCACGTAAATTGTTCAATGAAACAAGAAATTGTAATGTTCACTATATTTCACAATTAACTTCATGAATTCAGATGTAAAAAATAATATCCCTTACATATTACCTCGACGAGACCTAATGTCTCGTCGAGGTAATATGTAAGGGATATTATTACCACCTATTTAATTTTCAACATAATACACAAGCGAAGTTCGAGAGTCCGTAAAAGAAAATAAACAGAAGTCTCACGAATTTCCAGAGCTCGGTAACGTTTTTTACCTCGGATTCCTGTCGACAAATGAGAAGGGACGGTCTGACGGGCTCCTTATTGGTGTCAACATTTTGCACAAAAGGCTTGTTATCGGGCTTTAACAAAGACTACTATAAAAGGTTATTTAGTGGTGTAGCCGCGACCCTGCGCCTTGCTTGTGTGCGTGAGGAAGTGACGTTTCGTTGGGTTCTGCAGCGGAACCGTTACCGAGATGTATGGCGACATTATGCTGTAAGGCGGTGCTTAATAACGCTGAGTACCTACGTACGTTTGCAATAAAACTCCATGACAATATGTTACGACCATGTAATGTGAATGTGACTTCTCTGTTCTTTTTGCGTTTCGTTTCTTTTGTATTTTACGAAAATTATGACTTCAAAATGCTAAATAATTACATTAAATGTGTTATCGTAAGTATTACTGCTCTTTATATTCAATATAATAATATTTAGCATAAGTGAAACGGAAAATCTCGAGTGAACAGGTATCTTCTAGGCAAGCATGCTCAATGCGAATCAAGAAAGTTAAAAAATTACAACGATTTATAGTTATTAAAACTGAGTCTTATATATATATTGATTAGGTACTTACTCGATTAAATTAAACAAGGCGAGAGACAACCGGCGCATTAATTATAGTAACACAATGTATCAAAATTAATGTACTGGCAGCATCATCGTAAAGTCGTAGCACGTCGTAGCATTATAGTACTACCACAATAATTATGTATAATTATGGAGGCGCAGGGGATTTACCTTGCGTGAATTGGAAATTGTATTTGTGTACTTGCTAGTCCCGATTTAAGTTGCCCTTCTGGCCGTCCGTTCTTTCCTTATCTCTGATTGGGCAGTATTGTCGCACGGCGGCGCGGTGCGACGGAGCGACGCGACAAAGGCTCCACAAGTCCTGCCTAACGACTTCCTTTGCCGGGAAATGAGAAAAGTTGCCATGCCGAGGTGCTCATCTATCTATCGAACGGCCATAGTCGAAGTTTGTGAATTGCGATGTTGTTCGTTAAAATTAGTTACCTGTTGGCGCGTTGGTATTATGGATTTATTATTAATGATCGAATTATTTTTATAATTTGAAATATTAATAATAAAGAAAAATAAAAAAAACAGTGTGTTCTATATTAAATCTAAATATATATAACTCAAAGGTGACTGACTGACTGACTGACTGACATAGTGATCTATCAACGCACAGCCCAAACCACTGGACGGATCGGGCTGAAATTTGGCATGCAGGTAGATGTTATGACGTAGGCATCCGCTAAGAAAGAATTTTGATTAATTCTACCCCCAAGGGGTTAAAATAGGGGATGAAGTTTGTTGTACTTCTTAACGCGAGCGAAGCCGCGGGCAAAAGCTAGTTATTAATATAATTGTAGCTATTTCGAATTATTGTTTTTTTTTCACATTACCTATGTGTTATTATTTTTTTCAAGTTTATGTTGAACCTACTGATTTATTTGAATTGATGAGTGACTAGACTAGCAAGTCTCTCGCCTGATGGTAAGCGTCACGCTTGCCCATTACAGTTTAGTGCTAACCAGAGTTATGGACTTATATAGTCCATCAAAATCTTGCGCGGCAAAGAACTGCGATCGTCATCCTGAGATATTACATGTTAAGCCCAGTAATATCACTGCTAATAAACAATTCAAATTCTTAAATCAATGCTTACCTAATTAAATAAGCATTCAGATCATTTGCATAGTTTTGCACTTTATCTTGCGGATCCGTTCTTTCTCCATTCTGTAGTGTTAAGTTTTACATGTAATTATTATGATAGCTTCTTCTCGTTTTGAAACAAACCACAGCCTAATTTTTAGTGGTTTCCAAATCTTATTTCTCTCACAGTTAAGAATATTTTTAACATACAGGCATGGATCCGCTCATTCACAGGATCTATTAGATAGGCTTTACATTTGTCTAGGCATATTACCTGATGAATAAAAACATGTGTTCTATCAAACATTCTGAGCATACTTCTCTACTTAGCAGTTAAAACCAAATGAATCTTTGCTTTCTACGCCGCGGGTCTTGGGTTTGAGATCACAATTTTCCCTGCTTCAGGAAAATTGCTCTGTGTGTGAATCACACAAGTGATGTAAATATTTCCAGTACAGACAAAAATACTTAAAACTTAATGTAGTGCTGTGAGTGTAAAAACGTTTCTTTGTTTATTCGTTTTAATCCAAGTCGTAAATTTAATCGAGAAATCATTTCCGGAACAACAATAGAAAAATATACCTTAGCTTTTGTCATGTTCAACTCTACAGTAAACAGTAGCTTGTATGAAAATTAAACTGGAACACAAAAATGTTTACAGGCAGCGATAAAACGTTATTGCTTCTCGCCGGGCGGCACTACACTAGAACGCTTGTTGTTCTTTTTCTAAATGCTAAAATGTTTGGAAGCCAGCACTAAAAGCAGATTTTTTTTCTTATATTTGCTTTTCATAGATGCTAACTAGTTTCAGTTTACAGTTTATAACAATTTATAATATATAACAGTATATAATAAATTAATGTGAAATCTTCGGGCCAATTGCATATATCCTAAAACCAAACTAAAACTATATACAGCAAAGACATAAGTTACCTACAAGACATCCAGTCCAGTGGGTAACGGCATTGCCTTTCTTAATTGCAATACTAATACGTTGTCTCAACACCAAACGACTCAAATATGTAACCGCTGCCGAAGTCTCCATAATTTCGCCGTTTGCGCTGCATTGCCGAAGTTGCCGCGACGCCAACCTCATTCTGTGTTTCAGGAAGATGTGACGAAGCTAAAGCGTCGACACAAGTTGCATCCCACACTAAAGGCCGTCCCATCTTCCATGGAATTAAAGGCATGCCGTTGGGTATTTTACCATCGTCACCCAATAGAACATTCGGTTCGAGAATTGCTGGAACGTTGGCGCTGGCAAATGCCCGGCGGATGATATCGTTGAGGCTGGCATGGCAGGAAATTCGGCCAGCACTTTTCTAGCAAAAGAGGCCGTGGTGACCGAGCTGGTCAACAGCAGTACCGCACTGACAGCTATGGGCAACATAGCACCTTGAGACGGTAAGCAGATGGATCTATATGTGTATCAGTATTATAAGAGGGAATGGCCTGCAACCAGAGCCTTTACTCCCATAGAGTGACTAAGTGATGTCACCATCACTAATTTTGTTTTCTACAATCTTAAAAGTCGAAGTAAAAACAGTTG
Source organism: Lomographa bimaculata (assembly GCA_948107665.1). Classification (NCBI taxonomy): domain Eukaryota; kingdom Metazoa; phylum Arthropoda; class Insecta; order Lepidoptera; family Geometridae; genus Lomographa; species Lomographa bimaculata. The sequence continues at coordinate 22,123,111 of OX403586.1, forward strand.
ACTGATGCAAAACTTCAGAGCTTAGGGCATCGTCGCATGGTGGTGAGTCTCTCGGTATTTTATCGGATTCATTTCGAAGAGTGTGCAACGGAATTACACAATCTAATTCCCCCATCCCCATTCTATTATCGGACATCGAGACAGACTCTTAAGCGACATCGCTATATGGTAGATATTCCACAAATGTGGACGAAGCGTTTGGCCTCCACATTCATTATGCGAACTGCAAAAGAATGGAATTCCTTACCTGAGTCTGTGTTCCCTGATAAATATAATATGGGAGTCTTTAAGTCATGAGTGAAAAGGCATCTTCTAGGCAAACGTGCTCCATCGTCGACTACCATCAGGCGAGATGGCGGTCAAACGTTTGCCTATCTTGAATTAAAAAAAAGTCGCCGAACTATCTTCTTTAATTTTTCATTTTTCATCCGATGTCACATTTGTGTTTCAGATATTATGTTTAACATGGCAATATTTGAACTATTTTTAGAACTGTGAATGTGTTTGTGAGTATGTTTAGAAATTTTGACAACATTTTTTGTCTTATACCGAGATAACCGCTTCAACACGGCAATATAGTTATTGTACGGTGCGTACTGTACTCCTTGATTGTAGTTAGGTAGTTGTAGTAGTTGGTTAATTAACAACCACGGTCGTGTAAGTTAGTAGTACTAGTACAAACAAGTGCTCATCGCGACACCGCGCGAATAACTATTGCACTCAATAAAACAACGATGGGACTTACACGTGTATGTTACTCAACCAACTACTACAACTACCTAACTACAATCAAGGAGTACGGTACGCACCGTACAGTTATATAATGTAAATTAAGTAATGTTGGTGATTTCACGTTGACCTTTTGTAGCCTTTCTGCAGACAGTATATTATAACAAAGGGATGCAGGATCAACGGCTTTGTGTAATCGCACGAGAGAGAATCCATTCTACTCGAGTTCAGCCGCTTGCAGAACAAATGAGATACCTCGTTCCTAAACTCCTTTTGAGTGTGAGTTTGTATGTACAAACTTGGGGAAAACAAGTTCTAAAGCTTTTACTCGTATACTATTTATTATCTAATACTAGCTGGCTTTGCCCGCGTTAATCAAGTTAAAATGTAGTCTATGTGACAAACCTGGTTTAAAGCAATATAAATTCTAAATTTCATCCATATCCGTTGAGCCCTTACAGCGTGAAGAGAAAACAATCATAATTACACATTATATAATATTAGTGTGATAGAGAGGTCACATGTAATAATTAGGACCAAGTAACGCACAAATAGAATTTGCTCATTTTAATCTATACATTTACTAGCTGTGCCCGGCGGCTTTGCCCGCAGTAATTATGTTAAAATTTGGCACATGTGTTAATCCTATATGTATAATCTATACATATTAAAACGTAAAGATAAAACAAACCTACTTTTTGATTTACATACAAACTTTATAATAATAATCTGTATAACTGGTATAATCTGGGAGTCTTCACATCAAGAGTGAATAGGTATCTTCTAGGCAAGCATGTCACATCTTCGGCCGCATCATCACTTTCCGTCAGGTGAGATAGTGGTCAATTGCTTGCCTAATTTGCGTTAAAAAAAACTTTCGCATTTATAAAATCATTATTATTGTATGTCCAATATGGGCAAACTGTTGTGACAACCTTTCTTTTTCACAGTTTTACAATAAGGTTTATTTTGATTTGATTATGAGTGTGATGTGTTGTGGAGTTTACTAAATAAAAAAATGGCATGACTCATTTTATTTCACACTAATAATTTGTAGCGAGCGTTTTGAATCTCAAATATCGTTATGTTACTCAGCTACGTGACTTTAAGGGCAGGCCAATATAATATATATATATATATATATATATATATAATATATATACTTTTTAGAAAAGGAGGATTCGATTTCGTCGTTGACCTTGAAGTACCTAATAATGTATTTACCTTGACAGAAAATATTTTTATGTAATATTTAGAATGTAATATTTTTTTCTACGCGTTTCTATACTTAAAAATAAACTAAAACTATATACCCTTTTCTTGATATAGAATAATAAAGAACATAATATTATTATACCTAATAATTGTAGTGAGCATTATAATGAGGCCACGACCAATTTCTCTTATTACATTTAAAATACTCTGAGTGTATATTTTGTTTTTAATTAATGCATATGTCTAATATAGGCTTTTATTTGACCACTATGCTTTTACAGAAGCTGCGAAAAGCATTATCAATTTATGTTTCCATACACCGTTTTGTAGCATTATCATAATAGCAAACGCTCAATAAATTATTGAGCAATAATACATTCAAATGACACTAACTGCTTCCGCATTATTCGTACCAACACGAGCAGTGTTAGTGCATACCATCATTATTATTAAGAGTTTTGATGCAGATTATGTTACTGTTATACTTATGCAATTTACTACACTAATTGCGGGCGAAACCGTTACCATTATCTGCGTTAGACTTCATATTATAGTCATAAGTGAAACCGACGCCTTCCTCATTACAAGAATATTATATGGGAAATGTAAATTTCCATATTGTTGCTCTATTTGTTCTGACGCACACGTAATGGTATTAATCTCACAAAGGAAAAGCTCACTGAGTGTCTCGGAATCATGTAAGTATTAGAGAGAGTGAACAGCACTAAAGCCGCATTAAGATAACTATCATAATGGTGCATTATATGTATGGATGGTTTATTCCTTGTTTACCTACTTAGTTTGTCGTGTTCATGGAACGTTCATAAAAGTACTTCTTCGTAGAAATTTCAATGAGTTTTTTTATTTTAGGCTTGTTTTGTCAATTTTTACAAGGCACGTCATTTTGTACTATATTATCAATTTTCTTTTTATTATATATATTCGTCCTTGTTTTCTACTCGAATATGACCTACAGTCGAATATGATCCTTTACTGATATAGATACTAAATTATTAAAATCTATATTAGATAAAATTGTGCGTTCTTCTTCCTATCGAGTCAATTAGTCAAACAAAAAATCCTGGTTTTTAGAAAGTTTTAAACAAGTAACTTATTGACTTTCGTCTTGTATAAGGTCGGTATAATTTTAGTCAGCTCACAACAAAAATGTTTGGTATTATTTAAATAAGTGTAACAACATAGTACCGTGAAGAGTACGGTACAACACCTGCGAATCTTGCAGCTGTCTCAGTAGTTCCGTCGTGTGCTGGCTGCAGGTGCGCAATATAAAAATAATGCATTGCTGACTGATGTCAATTATAAAACATTTCTACATTTTACATTACTCGGACTTTTTTTAAATTTATTCAACGAAATCACATTCTATATACATTATTATTGACATTATTTGTATTTGCAAGTAAAGCTACAATCGAAAGAAATAAGAGAAAGAAATCGTAAACACACAACAAAAAACATAAATAAAATAATTGACTTTCGAAATAATTTGCTATGAAGAAATGCAATGTCGTTTACAAGAAAAACATATTTTTTCCAGGTATAATATAGAAACCAATTTATTAAACCGATGTTGAAAGAAAATAATTATATCGTTTTAAATAAAAAATGAATATCGGTTTATAAACGAGGTAGTCGTGAGGTCGTTTGAAAAAATACAACTCATCTTTTTTGAAGTTGGTTATAAAGTAAAAAACAAGAAAAAAAATTGAAAAATCCTATAGAAGTAGCCAAAACATCGAAAAAAATAAATTGGTATTATATTTTTTCAATGTAGGTATGAGACTTTCTACTTCCGATTACTTTCTATTAAAATTTTCTTTTAGATGGCAATATATGTATCGTGGTTTGTAGTTTACGAGGTCATCTATAGAGAATAAACTAGTTGGTCCCCGAACATAAATCTCACGCCTACATTTTGCTTAAAAGATAAAATACTATGTAGGTTTATTATTCCTTATAACTTTTTTTTTTAATAGTAATTGTCATATTTCTGTATTTTTGTTCAAGTAAAGGATATAACGGATATTATACGTAAGTTTCAGCTTTAAATGTGAAGGCGTTTTTGCGATAGACCCCGATACAAAAGAAGTCTAAAAAAATGACCTTGGTGGACTACCAAATTGTTATTTTCCAATATAGGTAGATCTTTTTCAAAGCTGTTTTCGTATTCTACCTGTAAAGTTCTTTTCAAAGATACCCCACATAGGTATATAAAAAAATTACTCGCCGCTTTCGTGTACCTATGGATTCCTCATTAATAAATTACCTTAATTCTATTCTTATGATGAATTCATCTTAAGTATTTAAGTGACCATATTTATACAGCTGTAATAGAGTCATTAAATTTCATGAGTGCCTCTTTGGGGCTCATGTGAACAAACGATTTTGATTTTATTTGACTGTGGTATGACATAGTTTTATTTTACTATTTTTATTTTTGGTACTGACATTGATTTTTTTATATAATATTTTAATGTTTTATACAAATATTACTCAAATTACAATTGTAAAAATCTAACTATAAGATGTGTAATGGTCATTGATTATATATTGATATCATTTTAATTATCATTGATCACAGCTTAAAATAATCTCTGAGAATTGATGTTATTCGGCACATTATCATAATAAGATGATATTTTGTATAATTAATTTAAAATTATTTTAAAGTTAATATGATGGTCACCATAAATGTAGCTTCCCTGCAGTTGATATCGCTACAGTTCACATGAACCTCGATACAAGTATTAAATGGCCCGCGACACACGCCACAACACACACAAGTTGGTCTCCGCCGGGGCTCCGAGCTCCGTGCCGGGGACCGCGGACCCGATGCGCTTCCGGTACCACGTACGACAATCCTAGATATTTCAACTCTAATGGAATTTTATAATACGACATGTTTATGTTACTTCCTACTTTTCCATTCTACTCTGTTTCTCTGTGCTCATACATTTTACGAATACTGATTTAAAAGCTGCCCGCATATTGCATTGTACTTACTGTGCCTGATACTTTGTCCACGGTAACACAAATAAAAAGCACGAATACTTCATTAAATTATATCTAATTTAAAATAAGTTTAACATTTACAAACTAACTTCATTGTCAACTTAATTATAATAAGCTATCATTTTGGTCACCCAAACACACACAAAAAAAATCATCAAGATCGGTCAAGCCGTTTAGGAGTTCAGTCACATACACATGTACAGAAGAATTATATATATATAATAATATGTATTATACATATAAAGACAAAGTGAGCATTCGAACCCCAAAAAAAAAAACAAAACATGTTGGTTTTTTTTTTATTTGCGTTTTTTGTTTTCGTGACTGATCATTCACCAAACTAGTCTTGCTTTTAAGGTGGCGATACCAGAATTTCATCTAAAACGCGTGTTATTATAACCGTTTTACTCAGTATAGAACAAGATAAATAAATATTCGTCATAATCTATATAATACGATAAATAATGCCTTCTGCTTAGAAAATTCATAAGGTTCATACATATAAAGGAAATAAGTATCAAATCTCTTGCAACTAACATCAATTTGCATTTTTGGAACCATATCGTTCCGCCATTTTATATCAAAACACCGTGAAAGTTATTTCATATATGCATATGTACTAGACGAATGATCTGTTCAGCTTATTTTTTTTCTTATTTGTGGCGCGTTTTCACTAAATTTCAATAAAACCATAAAAAATCAAAGATTGCCACGTGACCTTGCGTAACCGCCACGATGTAATTCACGCAATATACACCTTTATGTGCAAAAGTGTAAGGGGTATAATTGGCTATGGTTAAAAAAGGTGCTCGCATTGACGTATACCTGCCCCTGCATACACTAAAGGTACGCAGGCATCTTTTCTAGATCTTCTCACGGAATCGAAGTCATTCAATCTGTTGGCGCGAGAAAGTTCAATATTATGTACCTAAGAAAATGGAAAATTAACTACAGCGTAGTAGAACTTATCCCTTAACGTGTTTTGTAACCAGTTTTAATCATTGTTCCATTCATGACGTTCAAATACCTAGTCGTTTAAACCCCGGTATGATTTAATGAACCTATCGTAAAGTTTCCCGTAACGAGCCACTATAACTTCTAATGAGAAGCGACAAAGAGCGACAGAGACAGCAAAGAGACGACAGTTACAAACAGCTGCAGCTTCTCAAACAATCCCGGAAGTTATACTTACTACAAGTTCCAGCGATAATTGGCCGCGACTGTCCCTGGAATCCTTTATTCAAACTTATCTTCGTTTGAACACTCATTTCTCCCAGTTTCACTGTGACAAAGCTCTGGTTAAGAAAATATATAAAGACGAGTGTAAAAATAAATACTACAAACTTTTTACGATGAAAAATGAATAGATTGATACTTTTTTTTTATGTTGAATAAGCATGCATTTGACCACTATCTCTCCAGATGGAAAGTGATGATGCGGCCGAAGATGTGACATGCTTGCCTAGAAGATACCTATAATATTGTTATTTATATGCTCTTGTAAAGAATGTATTGTTCAAGGTATGCACCGCTATGTTAAACAGGATTAAAAAAGAAGCTTATATCCTATTCCAGAGTTATTTTTTACGTCTTTTGTTTTCCTCCAACACAACGTGGGACCTCTTTAAAGCGGGTTTTGATCTGTTATCAAGATGCTATGGACCTCACTGAGCGACATGCATTTATATTGAGCATGTAAATGTTTTTTATTGTATTGTGTGATCGTATGTAGTTGTATATATATATATATATATATATATATATATATTGTATTAACATTTGTAGTGTGTGGCCTTACTATTACCCCCCGTATATTCATTGGCTTAAATGTAATGTTTACCTCTTATTATTTTTTATTTATTTATATTTTTATTATTATTTTTTTACTATTTATTATAATTATATTGTCTACTAGCTGACCCGCCCGGCGTTGCCCGGGTAAACAAAAGCTTACACATAAACGCTTTCACACTCACAGCCCCACTCTAAAAGTACTATTAGTTGTGTCGTGGGGCCGTTAACAATTAACACCACACACACAACATTCACGTCATACCCAGAACCAGAAACATAAACTTCCCGTGGGGAAAAACTTTTGTTATTGTGTTCCCACCGAGATTCGAATCCGCTGCTTTGAAGACGAATGCGCACTCATCTACCCAGTGGGTAGTTCAAAGTTCAAAGATTCCCCACCCTGCGTCGCCCGATTAAAAAATCTACACATTAACACTTCCACGTTCACAGCCCCACACTAAGTTCAGTGACTTGTATCGGGGGGCCGTAAACATCCAAGATTCACAAAGCATTCACAACATACTCAAAACCAGAAACACAAATTTCCCGTGGAGAAAAATCTTCTAGGTAAATTACCACCGGGAATCGAACCCGCTGCTTTGAAGGCGAACGCGCACCCATCTACGCCAGCGAGCAGTTCAAAGTTCAGGAACGACGAGTAAATATTAAAAAACATACCCATAAACGCTTTCACATTCACAACCCCACACTAAGTTCAATGACTTGTATCGTGGGGCTGTAAACATTCAAGATTCACACAACATTGACAACATACTCAAAACCAGAAACAAAAATTCCCGTGGAAAAACACCTGTGTTCCCATCGGAATCAAACCCGGTGCTTTAAAGGCGAACGCCCACCTGGCTACTCCAGCGGGCAGTTCAAAGTTCAATGATAAGTTATAACCGACTAAACAAAAAAAAAACAGTCGAATTTATATCCTCCTTCTTATGTAAGTCGGTTCAAATCATAGAAGTATGCCGGATTACTCAGTAACTGTTACATTCTGTGATCCACCGTTTTCACCCTCAAATAAACTTAACGATTTCTCGTAGACTATAGGTCCAAATTATATGCAGTGAAGAGCAAATTGCATCTACGTGAACTACGTAAGCCGATGAAATAGGTTTTTTTGATAAGGATTAATATTAAATACTTAAAAAAAGGCAACTAAATTGAAGCCGCTATTTTTATGTGCAGGAATACGTAGTACGTGTCGATAAATTTCTGACCCGTCCCGTTCACGGGAGGACTCCCGTGAAACTAATTTCACGATTTCTCATAGACTATTTATCCAAATCACATGCAGTAAAAAACAAATTGTATCTACATGAACTACGTAAGACGATGAAATAGTTTATTTTGATAAGGATTAATACTGAATGTCTCAAAAGCCAACTAAACATAGGCCGCTTTTTTTTCAGATTTTTAACAAAGAAAAGTATTTTTTCTGAGCTATACATACATGTTAGATATATGCTGTCGCGGACTTTTTTGTAAAACTCATGAAGGCCAACATTTTTGCTGTACATTGTATTCACCTATGTCTAACTGTTTAGTAAGCGTACGCCGATAAAGCGGAAAGTTAGCAAATTTTTCTCCGACTTGTCTTACGAATATTATTATTTCGAACTGATAACTAACTTCTATCCCAACAAAACATAGCCCATGACACTCACTGATAGTGTAGCTATGTATTAGTGAAAGAATTTTTGGGATCGGATCAGTAGTTTCAGAGATTACCTTTTACATACAAACAAACAAACAAACAAACAAACAAACAAACTTTACCTCTTTATAATATTAGTAAGTATAGATAGGGTAATAGTCTTTAGTCTAGCTCAGCGAGTTAGAACTCGACATAATTGCTGAGTTGAACCTTTTTGGCATAATAAATTATTGTTTATATTTTTGTTTATAATATTAAGTTATTTTTGTCAAATAAATGTATTTTCTTTCATTCTTTCTTTCTTTCTTATTTGTATTGGTGTTAATAACTACATTAAATATTTCGAATTAAGTAACAGATCATATTATTATCAATATAAATATCGTTTCAGCGATATTATGCAATGTGAATTTTATAGATTTTGGTTTTATAGATGTTGCAAAAGATATAAGTAGACAACTAAAAGACCATTTGTTAATTTATCAGATGTTCCACTTTTCCCGAATGTACGTTCCTGAAGTACACGCTGCATTCTGTTTATATTTGACAGAATGCTTTTAATTCGATCATTTTGCCGTATGACATATTATAGTTCACTTTTCAACATAGTTTTTTTAAGTAGTATTTGTGTTATTTTTCCATGTTCTGTGTGATAATAAGTTTTAACGCTGAAACCAATATCTTCCAGACAACCTAAGGGACTAAAACTATAACATTTCATAAATACTAACAATTATGATAGTTTTATTAATTTATTAAACTGCACCATTAAAAATCTGGACTCTGATATAAAGACTTACGTCACAGAAGGATACTTCCCTCTTCTTTGGCTATTTTATTCTATCGGTTCAAAATATTCTACATTCACACATCCTGTACCGGTCAAGGCGAAAAACAAACTTACAGCACTAATGGGTCAATCAAGTAATATTTAGTGAAGGCTATCTGAGGTGTAGCTTACATTAATAACAATATCTATGATTTAAACAAAATAATAATTTAAACAGCCATAACAATGGTTTATGTTGAAATTGTTCGAGTTCAGATATATTTAGAGAACTTGGTGTATACACAAAGTTGTCTAAAGCTACCTGAGACTCTCGATACATCGAGGGTTCTAGTTAGCCATAAAACAATATCAGTTGTTGCCAGCCAAGCTCTGTTCCAGTTCAGTAGCTAAATGTTCTTGAACTCGGCTTCGTATAACCAAGTTTGGGGTCGCGATAGCTCCGCTAATTCGCTTCTGTTGTTGTTGAAATGGAAAAATTGACCTGGTTTCTTTATCTTTGGAGTTGATTTATACAATTTTGAAGAGATAAAATAATAATTATTAGTCGTGCAGTTAAGAATAACCATTATTAGAATACTCCTAATAAAATTTATTTATAATATAGCATAGAACAACCAAAAAAATGAGAGCTTTAACTTTGTATCACCGGCAGTTAGTTCCTTTTAGAAATGTATAATTTTCTGCTAAATGCTGATGAACTCCTACGTTAATCAGGATCATGTGCAAAGTCGGCAGTTTTCGATGGCTAGGTGATATACCTTGATAAGTTATGTAGCCGAACTTTATCTTCAGTTTCCAATTTTGAACGTAAATGCGAATAATGCAAACCTTTCTCGATCATATTTGAATGGAACTGACGGCCATTCTACGATAGAAAATAAACTTTGTTCATTTCTGTTCAATTGAAAATTCATGAAAAGAACTCTACATCCTTTTTACTACTTCAACTAGCGAGTTTTAGTCAATACTAAAAAGGCCTTTTAAATGTAAGACATCAAATTCCAGGTCAGTCATTATATTATAGGAATGGAAAAGTTTTAATATGAGCTGTTATTGCGGAGTGCTTACTTTGTACCATTGTTCTCAAGTTAGTGATCCTCTAGATAGACTTACCTTATATCAAAAATACAATGTAGCGCAGGGTAATAAAACGAGGGAGTCTAATTAAAGTAATACAATACAAGGAGCTTAATTTCGCCTTCCAAGGGATGGTCGCGCACACAGCGTATATTTGTGCAGTAAAGCGTCTCGTGGTACGTATTCATTGTGTGGAACTTGTACATTCAAATTTATTAGATCGTATAATTTTACTAGACTGCATACAGTTGCACAAAAATAGACAGGTGTTCCGTATACTATGAATAAATACTTTGCTTGCTTTTATTACTAGTTTGTCCATTACAATCATGTCTCATGAAGTGTGCCTACTCGTGGCTTGTGAAGCGCTACTTGTACATTCAAGGCACGCTTTCACAGGTGAATGAATAGGGGCCACTTCACGGACCACGAATGGCGTAGAAATTAAATTAAGGAGAGGACAAATAGTGCAGTCGACAACATAAAATGTTATATAAAATGTGATTTGTAATATCTACGAATGTGAAGTGATACGCACCGCGATGAAAGTCAAGCAATATTAGGACGATGATTTGTAAAAAAAAGGTCTATTTTCTGACTTGCCTTTTGACGAGTTGGGTCTCTATACTTGCTGCTTAGAAGACAAACGAGGATCTAGCTCTAGCTAGATTCCCAGTTTCTACTGGGAATCTAACTCAAAGCTATGTCGAAAGACGTGACATGGACTATTTTGTTATGCCTAGCAATAAGGAATTAACATTAAAAACATTGCCTTCAAATAATGGTTACACTTAATTGAACATCTAATCAAACGTTAGAAGAATTTTGTTAGATAATAGTGAGCGCTAGAACAGGACAACACAGCAGCAGTAATGGTGCCCAGACACTGTGTGAGTTTTAGACTGATGAACGATAAATTATTGTTTAGCTCCTAAAAGTCGGTAGTCCATTCTGCCCTTGTTCCTGTATTTCTACGGATGACGGGAGGTCCTGCCACCTGCAAAAAAATTAGCGTTGTTTTTTTCAAACATACATAGTATACAAAAGAAGTCTACTTTTATCATCTATTAAGAAATACAGTCTGGGGAGTCTTTAGTACCATACATTTTACTGTCTTAAGTTTAGTGACTTTACTTGCTAAAGACTCTTACCTCAGAAGGCATTAATGTCATTCTAACACACTGCCTGGAGCTGCGCTGTGGCGCGCGCATGCAAGATGGCTGCCGTTGAATGGTCGACAAGAGTGTTTCATTAAGAATACGGACATTGGCTTACGTTCGTCAAATCGGCTAGGCACAACCCTGCATAAAAAGCTGTATCATATTTGGTATAGATAAAGATTGAGTTTTACGAAGAGGAAAATTTATATCTGAAAGGAAAGAGAATAATAAAAAGTAATTATTGCAGCAAAAGATTAGTCGCGCCTGCCCCGGGGCTCTTTTTATTTCGAATGTTTTTTATTTTTCATAATTTTTATAAGCTTCTTAATGTTCTGAAGTTGAAAAGAATAAGCCAGTACCATTAGTGCGAATGTGACTTAACATCAAATTTTTCGGAAAACAGCAGAAATTAAATCATCTTAGTTGAAAAATTTGATCAATATGACACGTAGTAAAATACAAATATATTTTATTTTTATATGTAAACTCCAAATATGCTCAAGCATTATTTAATGTACGTCATTTATTGTATGATTCGTAACTCAAGCTAAGTTAAATTCTTTTGTATTATCTCCTCTATAATTCTGGTCTCCCACGTGAATTGCAACTATGAACTACCTCGTGCAATCGTATTTAATAAGAAAAGGCAATGAACTCCATTGTGAAAAATATAAAGACTGCTGTAGACTCTTCATTTTTATCAGCGTCTGCGAAACCGCAGCGCAATTAAAAGCATTGTTCATACAATACGACGAGTATTTCTTTAAATTTCACCGTCCATTTGATAACAAGACCGCCATTTGCAGATAAATAATACTGATGAATTTGAATCTACGTCGGTAATTGAGTCTAGCAACGTCCACCTCAATCAATTGATGTATAAGGATATATCCTACTGAAATTATAAATGCGAAAGTTTGTGTGTAAGTATGTTTGTTCCCTCTTTACGCTTTAACGGCTGAACGGATTTGGATGAAATTGGAATGTACATAGCTTATAACTAGGAATAGCTCATAGGCTACTTTTTAACTTCATCAACGCGAGCGAAATTGCGGGGCACGGCTAGTTATTAAGAGTAAGCAGGTGAATAAGATTTTAATAGCATTTATGTATGTAGTAGTTTAAGTCACATACTTGGGACTTATCACCGCGTCGGTCACGGTGAGGAATAATCTCAAATATCTAAATGGTAATTCCGTTTAATTCAATTCAGATATTTTTTGTATTGTTTTTTCATAAAGCTAACAGTAAACTCTGCGCCATAAAAATTAAACTAGCACTTTAATGTGCTGCGTTTTCAACATTACTACTATTAAAAGATAGGAGTGAGCTTTTATTATAACAGCTTCGCTACTCTAATTTCCACCATGTCTCGTCGTCGCCTGGAAATTCTCTTCGCGAATCAAGTTAAGCGTGCGTTTACCGCGTTAATAACAAAGCAGGCTACAGTCGAAGAGCACAGAGCCGCCGCGCATACTTATGTGTAAAGTTATACACGTACCGTACATAAGTATATAGCGCGGAGACTCGCAGTGATACACATTTAATTTGCACCGCTGTGTGTCCGTTATGCTAAGCCTTTCGTTACATTCCACTCCCCAGCGTCCCGAACACTATTCTCTTCCCTTCTCATAGAATACGCTTTTCCAGCTTTTTTCATCCTCCCGAGTGCGGTGGAGCCTCGTTAAAATTATAAAATAAAATTCCTTTTTCATTAAAAGTTTTTTATAGCGCGTCTCCACGTCAGTCTGTGCAGTGTCTGCGTTACATCATCTCGGTTTCATTTTCTTTTCATCAAGGTATCTTCACGCTCTGGGGACGACGTCGTCGTAGCGAAGTGCCTCCCCTCCCTCTTTCATCTCCTCCTCCCCTCAAGGCGACGCTTCGTTTTGATAGCGTTTCAAATTTCCTTTTTATAGTTTTTAATGCTTGAGCTCGACCGAGAACAGAAAGCACTCGAGCGGGACGACGCGCGGCTTTAATGTGTTTACTGTCCCTGACGTACGCGACTTATTTCCTTGAACACGAATATTTAAGCTGGTGTTATTGCGCATGAAGTAGCAATATAACAAAATTATTTTGTCATGTATAAAACTTTATTATCCAATGAATTTGAGTAGGTACCGTAGCGCAATATTTAGAAAGAACAATTTCTAAGGCACTCCAATAAAAATTTTGAATCACATTATCATTTCTAAAGAATATGACGCGAATTAAAAGAATATAACGATATCGACTTTTTTTTGGAAACTTGATTCTGTTTTGCAGAATGTTATACAATACAATAATTCTTTATTGCACACCAAATAAAGGAAAAATTGTAGAACATAAAATAATACCAGTTATATGAGGTAGTACAATGGGCGGTCTTATCGCTTTAAGCGATTTCTGCCAGACAACCTTTGGATGGACAGAAATATAAAGAATTATAAATCATCGTATACACGTTTTTTTTTGTATTTTTCTAGATAAAATATCTTTGATCAAAATACGGTACGAATACATCAAAGGTAGTTTACCACCAGTACTTGAAAAAAAATATCTTTATGAAAGTGGGTCGAGAGCGGATGGTGTGCTCATCCGATGATATTCACACGTTGGAGAGAAATTGAAGGTAAGTAGTGGATAAGATGGATGTTCCACTGTGAAAGAGCCTTCATCAATTGGAGAAGTACTTATGACCGAGTCGACAGATCTTAACTCTGGGACAGCTGTCAGATGTTCTCAACATGAAAGTTATATTTTGCGTTATCTCCGTGTAAACATCGCTTGCGCGATTCAGAGCTCAAGCTGTGATTGGCCGCGGTAGGTATAAAATAAAATAAACGCTTTCACACTCACAGCCTCACACTAAAATTTCTTGTATCGTGGGTGCCGGAAACATTCACATCACACATACAAACACACCCAGAACCAAAAACACAAATTTTCCTTGGGGAGAATACATGTGTTTCCACCAGGAATCGAGCCAGATTTCCGCTGCTTAGAAGGTAACCGCGCACCCAATGAAGGCGAAGAGCAGTTCACTTTTTTGATAGAATTCTTCCAATCTCATAAAACACATGTAAAACTCATATTACTACAGCTGTTACATAAATTACTAACTCCAATATCGCTCGCATACCAAGTTTTCATATGAGACGTGATATTCTTGAGAATTATGCAAACTAACAAGCCGAAATTTGGAGTACCAAAGTATAGCACAAGGCGGGTGGCCGGCGGGATAGGGCGGGCGGCCAGTCCGCGCTCGACCGCGGCACCACACGCAGGTGTCTTCGCGCTACAAACTCGGCAAACTTTGCAATTGCGTGCCTGTGGTTAAGCAACTTTTTAAGTACGGTGTCGGAATATGTCAGTGTTCATTATGAAGTAATTGTGTTTGAGTCAATAAAGGATTGTAAGTTTTATTGGTAAGTATATTATTATTAGTCCCCGACGTACCGGGTCTAAACTGCTGAACCGATTTGGTTTGAATTTTGCACATAATTTCTATAAAGTGGTTAATTCCGATTTACAATTATAATACAAATTTTTAAGAATGGGAATTTTAGTACCTAAACCTTAGGCTATTTATTATATCAAAAACTGTATGAAAGTAAACTTTCACACGGCTAGTGTTATTGAGATAGTATGTTTCAACGAAGAGAACCTCTTCTCTTCTATAACAAACAAGCTGACCCGACCCAGTTTTGCCATTATTACAGACGGCTAATATTTCGACACCCAATAAAGTACTTATATGAGAGTATCATGAGTCCACTACTCTTAAGATACATCAATTTCTCTTGACAATTTGTGAGCATTTTGTGAGTTGCTCGCCTGGCTTGCTACCAAAGTAGCTTACCACCATCAAGTTGAAAGTCTGCCGCCAAGCCAAATACGGTGTTCCAGCAGTTATCCTTGAGAGCCTGCGTATTCCAGGTCTAGTGTGTTTACCAGCTTCGATCACATCGTCACTTACCATCAGGTGAGATAGTGGTCAAACACTAGCCTGTCACAAATAAAAAAAAAAAAATATTTTTGGTAGTGAGATATTTATTAAATTATTATTATTTTAGTACTTATATCCTACCTTTCATTTATTTTCACAGATTTTACTCGATATTTATAGTTTTTTTTCAACTTATTTTTGTTTTTCCTACTTCTATAACTGTTTTTTTCTTTTATTTATTGTGTTTTTATTTAATTATTTATTTGCGCAACACTATTTACAGATCTTAAAAAACTTGCACTGATATCTTCAAGTTGACTTGGCTGGTTCAGCTCTTGGTCCGCCCGTCTGTCAGAGCCATCTGTCTAAATCATACAAGCGCATCTGTCTAAATCATACAAGCGCATCTGTCTAAATCATGAAATAAACATAAAACCTATGTTTTTAAAAAACTACTTCACAAAATTCCTCATTATTCACAAACGGCGTGTACCCTCACTGCTCAAGAGTTATTAACAACTCAACAACAAAGTTACTTGTTTCTGCCTTTATTAGGTTCCCGCTTTGAGCTCGTAAAGTCTTCTTCAAAGCTGATTTGAATTCAAATTGTGTCATGTTCTTCGTCTTTCCGCCGTTTAATTTGCGAGCTTGCATCGTTATGCTTCTTTTGAAGCAGGTCCAGTAAGTAACACTATGTGACCATGTTATAGTTATCCATACTGCATGGTAGAAGGACAGAGATATAGCATAATGCCGTAGATGCAGTCAAAATAAATAAAATAATTCAAGAGTACCTAATATATATTATAGAGTATATTAATAGCAGAAGATTTTTATTTACTCCTCCTCTTTTCTAATATTGATATTGCTGTGCCCTACAAGGGTCTATATAAAGAACTGTAATTCATTTATTTTAACATCTTTGTAATAACTTTATGCATAAATGCAATATTTTACATACATTTGACCACCTATTGGAAAGTGATGATGCGGCCGAATATGTGACATGTTCGTCTAAAAGATACCTATTCACTCTTGACTTAAAAATACTGAACATAGAAGGCGTGGAGGAGCACATAGTCCTTAGCCATACCTTATTCTGAGCTAAAGCTCTGAATATTTAAAAATAAGTCTACATAACTGAAGGAATCGCATTTATACGATCAGATGCGTATTATTTTAGGAGAAGTAAGCCGATCCTCTTTTCAACAACCACCTAATTCTAAGTGCTGACCTATGTTAAATAAGAAACTATTATGCACTTTTTAACTTACTACGGTCTGAGGTAGTGATATAAACTAACATGAGTATTTTTATGTATGCATATATCTTAATGTTAGTAGCTACATTTCTATTATTTGTTGAGGATTTCGCCAAAATATATACACGATTTATGAATAGATACAAAAGTTAAAGCTCGCTACATTTTAGGACCGACATATAGCTCTGGCATAGGCGTATTATATTTCGAGTATGTTACTTATAACAGGATACCAAAAAAAAAACAAAATCAATGTTAAATGAAAAATATTGCTTGCACCCAGTTCTGGCAAATCATTGGTCTTCGATCAAGGTTCTTCTCGATATGACTGTAATTTTGAGGATCTGGCAGTAGAGTCATTCACTTTCATGAGTGCCTATTTGGGGCCCATGTGAATAAATACCTTTGATTTGATTTGATTGTTTCTAATATTTTCAATTTTTGAATTTCATTAAAACAATATAAACTTCACGACAATATAATTTTACCGGTTCAATGCTGAATGAAACCAATTTGGTTGTTATCTACAACGCAGCGCTACGAAGGTCTACGAAACGCTACGAGTGCATAATGTTGCAGAATGTCACGCGGAAAGGTATCCCATATATTGGACTTTTAGTCAGTGACGCAGAACACAATATGCTACAAGGACGAAAGAGGAAATAGTTGCCTTTTATTATTTACTCTTTCTTGTGCAATATTTATTCGTCTCGTCGTATTAGTAATATGTTATATAATTCAGTTTTTCGAGTGTTTCTATTGAGACCAATGATTATTGACTAGCGTAGCAAGGTCTTTAATAAATTATATTCTTCAGACATCCAGTTGAGTCCAAAATGCAGTTGTGGTCTATGCCTACTATGTTTTATCATTTACATTTCACAAATTGTTTCGATTTGGGCATGGTTCACTTTAAAAATTTACAGATCTCACCTGATGATTATAGACGATGATGCAGTCAAAGACGTACAAAACAAGCATGTTTACTTAGATCTATATACTTATTCAGTCTATGCTTGAAAAAATTCACGTTTAGGAAACAAAGGCGGACAATGAATCCACTCTTTTTCTTTTTAGAAAACCTTACCCTGGTATGTCTGAATACACACTGTATTATATTTTGTGTATTACAGTATTCTAATACATATTATTTATTAGGTACTATTTAGCAATAACAATTTATAATTTCCAACTTGGAAGCTTCCAGAGTGAGTCCTCAGTTTTGATGGTACGCTAACACGTAGTCGAGGGGATGCTCAATATTAGCCTTAGTAAGGCGCAGTGGTGTCAGGCCAGCCTGCCAATCCGATTTGGCGGTTTAGCAGTACGCCGTTTGCAGGAGTGGGGTCCTATTGCTTTTCTCGCCTCTTCGTACGGGGTCTCAGGCTTGGTTGGTCGGAATAAATAAAAACATTTTCTATTCCTAAATAGTAAATTTAGTTTAAGTGCCCACATAGTGTGTTCTAGTGCTTATAAAATTAACAAACTTTGATTTAAAGTACTCTTCAGGATACGTAATATTAGCATGGCATGTACCCGAGTTTGACTTGAACGTCAAATTTCTAGTATGTTAAAGTAGAAAATCTATTGAGAATGTGTTTAATCAATCGAGATAAGAAACAAACCTATGTTTTTAGCTGCATAGTCTTTGTTTTAATCACTAAAAAATTAGCGAGAGTTTATTAAATATGTTGACACAAAGTGTTTGTTACAGGTATCATCGTCATGCTGCAAGCTGTGCTCTTGCCGCTGCTAATGCTTACGCGTAAGTACCTCCATTTTAAATATCCAAAACTTCTTTAATCAGCTATTATAATAATATAATTTGCTATGTATAACACCCTTACTTTAACTATAGTATTCCACCACGGCTATTTCAATTATGTTCTTCATTTATAAATGAAAGTAAATAAAAAGAAAAAAAATATATATTCTAATTGAAGCAAAATTACGCATTGTTCTAATTTAAAGGTTTTTTTATATAACAAATGTTTATGCATAATAATTTTAGTTTCCAAGATGCTTTACCACGGAATCACAAGCGATGTGCCTTTTCCTATTCCAATAACAAGTGAGTTGTCAACAGTAATTTTCGTGGCTATAAAAGCTATTTTTCTCGATGTGTTTAATAATTTCCCTCGTGTTTGGAATTGGTTTCGCGACAATGGCCGGCCACCCGACCGCCGATAGATATTACGCTATTGCGGCGGAACAATCATCCGGAGTGCCAATTCAATCTTTTTCGTTTCTATAGGAAATTGAAGTACCTCTAACCGACTTCCTTACCAACGAATCTCAGATATTCTAACTAGTATGATATATACTTATTACGAGAAGGTAACGAAAGTTTTAAAATGCCTTCTAGTTGTTTGGACGGAAAATAAAACTGTTTTCTCATGAGTAAATGGATTTATTATTAATTGATTGTGGCAATTTATCTATTAATTGATGATTGAAAATGAGACATGAGACATTTTTGCTATCACTCTAAAGATAAATTGCCACGAATCACGTGAATAGTCTTCATCCTAACTTCAGCGTCACTGTTGAAGAGGAGAGTGACGGGATGTTGCCTTTCTTGGATTTGAGGATCGATACGTGAAACGGATGGCAGTCTGTTCCATACTGTCTATAGAAAACCTACACCTACGGATAGATATTTACATGCTGAATCGCACCATCACCCATCGCATTTGTCCTCGGTACCTAGAACATTAATCAACCGGGTTCTCAGATTATGTGACCCCCAGTTCACACAAACAGAGCTTAAACACGTGAGGCAGGTACTAGAGGACAATGGTTACTGTTGGTGACAGTGTTTGCGTTTGGTGAATCCTAGTGAGCGTAGCCGACCTGCTGGAGTGGAACGGTCTCCAGCCTATTTTCCGTTTGTAAGGGGAGTAATAGACAGAATTGGATACCTCTTGCGACGAAAGTATAATATCAAGGCAGTTTTCCGGCCACCCGGACAACTGAGGCAGTTGCTACGCTCACCAAAAGACAAGGATCATCTGAACGTGCCTGGCGTCTACAGAATTCCATGTAATTGTGAAAAAAGTTACGTAATAGAAACCCGCCGCAACATACTTACTAGGCTGACCGAACATATAAGGAGTGTTAAGAACATGGACACAGCTAAGTCTGCTCTCGCAGAGCATGCGCATCTGGCGGTTACTAATCAGATTTGACAAAGCCTCCGTACTCACCAGAGGGTTCTACATACCTCGAAAAGTACGTGAGGCAATTGAGATGAATAGGTACCCGAATTTTAACCGTTACCGGGGGTGGACTTTACCGTCAGCGTGAATACCAATTCTTAACATTACCTCGAAACAAAAACATTTTTGGCGCTACTGAAGTTCATGAAGATACTATCAGTTATGTATTTATGCCTGTGTCATTTTCCGGTGATGACGCAATAGGTGATAAGGATATGATATGATAGGAGTTCTTTTGTTTTGCTATCTTCTTTAGGGGAATTGCGTCTCCCAACGACCATACAACACAACACGGTCTAAACAATTAGGGCTACCTCGATGCACTTATTCTGTGTCAAACTTGTGATGAAAGTTTGTACTAAATTTAGATCAAAAGCCAAACGTTAAAGTAACGGGACAGTTGTACCCCTTTTGAAGCATGAACAAGTAAAGGACTGAGTGAAAATGAGAAGCAACCTTTAACAACAACGTGGAAAGTGTCCCACTAGGCGCTCGCAAACGACGCGCAGCAATTGCGCAGTTAATTACGATGCGGAAAGCGATAACTTTGTTTCTTTCAATGCCACCCGTCCCGATTCCACCCGCCCTAGGGAGCTAATTGTGAAACAAAAACAAACTTCATTCTGGCGACAAACAAACTTAACTAAATTTCACGTTCGAGAACAATTGAGAGTCGCTTCGAGTCGCGACCGCTCGCCCAGAAAGCCACGGGAGTTGGGGCTTTTTTTTAGGTCAAACGGTTTTAAAACTTAAGTTTCGCCGTTAGAGTTTTAAGTGGCTTTAAGTTAGTCGTTGTTTGCGGCAACCACCGCGCACTGCGTCCGGGGATCCGGTCCATTTTGGAGGAGAAAGCTACAGAAAACTTTTATTGTAATTCCTGACTCGTAGTCTATGTCTATGTGTTTATTCGGTGCAATAATAATGAAATACTTGGTCGTTTCATTCTTACTCAACATTTTGTTTGGCGGAGCAAGAATGACCTTTATTGGACGGTGAATCACTCAGGAGCCTTACTTAATGGTTGTGTCAAAGGTACCTAAGAATACCTAAGTTGTTACTTTTAGCAAAATATACAACCTATCTCCTATAAATAAGGCAAACACTCGGAGTTAGTCGATTCATCGACCAATTCATTGGATAACATATTTTTAAACATCAGGTAGAATATATGAAGCTCAACTCATTGAAGATCAGTGGAACTCAAAAAATGATTGAAATAATGCTGCCATTGTTTTGATCATGCTTATTAGAAATTAAACACACAGAGCGATTTAGAATAAAAATTTACAAATTCGCTATATTGACCAAAACCAAGAGCTGAAAGTAGCCGCGTAAAAAGTGAGTGTATTTGTATGTGCAGAGGCAAACGGCGAGGTGGTGCGGCTGGCGCCGTGGTTCGAGCAGGAGCCACCCTCGGTCGTGCAGTTCGTGGCGAGTGCGGGCGCGCGGCTCACGTGCATCGCACGCGGAGACCCGCCGCCCACACTGGATTGGGCGCTCGCTTCAGGCGCCTCGCTGCCGCATGCGCCGCACCTCAGGTATACTTCGTCCTCGCTTACACTGGGTTCGCACGGCTTGCCCAAAACAGTGCGCTTCTATTTTTAAATCTGCACTCGTGATCGGTTCACCGGCTTTGAACGTGTCATAATTATCATTCCAATAAAATATATATATTTTTATTTAGATAGGCAAACATTTTACTTCACTAATTCACTACCGCCAATGAGTTCTTTTGGTCGTCGGATCTATGGATTCAAAAGCTTAACGCTGATATTTGGTGAATCATTTTCAGATATTGACCAAGTATTCCATACAGGATTGGACTTGAGCTTGATGCAATTTCAAACATTGCTCCGGTGGAAAGTACTGCCTGACCTTAGCAAGAATACCGAATTTTCGTAGCTGCCAGTTGAGGCATGAATTTGATTTTAAAGGCATAGTTAATAATCGATTGAAAAGATAACGTTAAGTAGCAAAATTTTGTTTGCTAACGGTATTGCCTGGGAAGGACTCCGTTTGGCCGAAAAAAAGTAATCGGTTCTGGTGAAACCATGTTAGCAATACTATCGAAAACGCCAATGTTATTCGATATTGACCTTTCACTGGACTCACCTCAACTGGACCGTCCAGTTGAGGTGTTCCTGTCCCATTCTCTCCATTGTTCTATATATTAATATTATAGCCTATTTATTATAAATCTTTTTGCGCCCTTTTGTGAATAGGCGGCTACACAATAACGGCACGCTGGAGGTGGTGCCCACTTCGGCACTCCCGCTTGAGTCACTAACAGTGCGGTGTCGCGCCGCCAATGCGCACGGCGTCGCTTTCTCGCGGGACATCACGTTGCAACCAGGTACCACAAAGGCATTTATAAACATTTCTACGCAATAAAATATGAATGCTCCTTTAGCAGTAGAAGGCGAAGCCAAAATACTTCGCCTGCGCCGAGTTACCAATCAATCAAAATCAAAATTGTTTATGCACATGGGCTCCAAAGAGGCACTCATGAAAGTTTATGACTCTACTGCCAGATTCGCAAAATTACAGCTATCTCGAGAAGAACCTGGCAATAAACTCGGAGGCGCATTTTTAAATTCATTTTTTAACACATTCTTAAACACTAATACAGAAATTATGTTAACCTCTCTCTATATTATGTAGTCGCTAGAAAGCGCTTGTGCAGTTTGCCTCCATCATTAATGTAGTCAATCGTTTTATAATAAGCTTCAGTTACAATATTAGGAATTTCATTGTAACAAAAGATTTATTGTTTTTAGTGCCTTATCTAAATGCGCGCACTGCAATTTTATGCTTATATCTTGTATTAAGATTGTGTGCGTCGCTTCTTAATTTATATTTTTCACTATTTTTGCGAACATGCATAATATTTTCGCAGATGTAAAGCAAAGGCATGGTAAGTATGCCTGTTTCTTTAAAAAAATCTCTGAGAGATTCCATATTATCGATTGCACGAATTCTTTTCTACCAACTACACAAAAAAGGAGGAGGTATTCAAGTCGACTTTATGTGTGTCATAACTTTGTTCCACGTGAACTGATTTTGTTTTTTTTTTTATTTTAACGATGTTGCTTTCAAATTGGTCCCATTTAAATTTGATCAAGATCTGATCATTAGTTTTTGAAATATTTTAAATAATGCGTGTTTAGTACATCTAATCTGATCAAAGTTCCGAAGATAAAGCGGTGAAATCGGTTTTTCTAAGCTTTGCTGCGATTATTTATGTAGAATAAAGATAGTTTCAACATCGACAGCAGATCTCCATGGTTAGATTACGCAATTCACCAAACTATTAAAAAAATATGCAAAGTAAACCAGCCTGCTGTCGCTATATCAGTCAATTGTCTAATTTTACGGATCACAAAAGCAGCGGCACTCAGGCGACCTGCAAGCACATCAATATGAGGACCCCACTGCAGTTTTGAGTTCATAGTCAGACAATAATTTGAATCTCCACCATACGACTTAAGCAAGAACTAATATTACGTCGTACCGTTGCTAATGTTTACCTTCGTCAGCCAACAGCATGATGCACTCTGAAAAGTGAACTTAATTCATATAATTTAGGTAAGTGTTTACAGGAATATAATGTGCCTATCGTGTGGTCCAGTAGGTGACGTTAGCTGGGAGCCGGTGGTGACAGCGGAGGCGGTGGCGTTGGGCGGCGTAGCGGCGCTGGCATGTCGCTCCGCCGCCGGCGCGCTGGTCGCCGTGGCACTGTGGTACCGCGCTGACTCGCTCCTCAGCCTCGACGTGCCCACGCCCGGTCAGTAATATGAGTGAAGTTTGCCGTGGTCGTGTAGGAGCTCTTCAGTGTGGCAATGCTTCTAAACAACAATCTACCAGTATACTACCTTTGCACTGTACGGGTTTTTCAAAAGTGCACCCTCAAAATACGCATGTCTTTGAATTTAGGATTTGCATTTTGTTATTATTTATTAAATATCTTGCAAAATTTAATGATTCTGACAATCATAATTAATTTAATAAGACATGTTGAATCACTTAATCGTGTTTAATTTCTAGTTGAGACGATTATATCACCGGAAAATCTTAAATCGCACATAATGTTAATATTATTTACCGTATTATTGATATTGCTATAACGTTAAAGAAACGCACAATATAATAAAATGATTGTCATTGTCAAAGAAAATAAATGGTGCGTGGAACTGGAAACGGAAAAACGTCGGAGTAGGGCTTGGACGCGAATAAATCTCCCCGAGCACCTTATTCTTTCGCTCCTCGACCGGAACGGCAATAATTCACGTCGTGGGTGCCGTCTTTAATTAATACGACCGTTGTCCGAAATGTTTAATAAAGTTAGCTGGAGAGACACACAAAGTGTCGCGACAGTGAAAGGCGACGAGACGATGGAGGACGCAGCATTCATCACTCATTACGAGGGAAGTTATGAGTCTGTCATGTTTGAAACGTCCCGTCACTGTTAATCTGAAAAGCCCCTTTTAACACACTAAGTAATGCATAGTGACGGGACAATTCAAAGTTTCTAAGCGCTTCTTTCAAATTTGTTCGCTTTTCAATAGACGTCACGGATTGTTCTCACTTTATTTTACAAGTAATATTTTCTCGATACGTTTCTCTTTGCTATATTTTTAATAATTTTCTTCAAGTACGTGGGCTACAGCAGGCTATACGTAATATGTAATTAATAAAAATGATTTTCATGGAGAAATTCTTTTGTCTAAGAAGCGAGATGGTTTTTACTTTGTCTCATATTTATGTAGCGGACAAATTAATAATAATTAAGGCAATATCTCATTTGAGATACGAGCCGGCTGGGAGGCGTAGGAAGCAAGGGGGGGCAGGAGGGGTGCTATATCACGCGGACGCTGATGAATGGCTCCGGATAAGGAGTTGTTATAATCCCGAGTCCGCAGAGTGGCTCGCACCCGACGCGGCGCTAACGCGATTCTCTGCATAGATTAATTAAGACTTAATACTTTATATATCGGATTTCTGTGTCTTGTGTATGTAGAGATAAGATCTCGTGAGCCATCATTTCTGATATTATCATATTAATATAACATGAACCTTTTCAATAATTAGTATTATATTAACGCCAGACGGGACAAACCGGAACATAATCGTGATATACAAATTAGTTAATGAACCTTTATTGATTTTACTAATACTCGTAAAATCAATAAACGTTTACTATGTATACCGCCATACATGTTACGCTACGTTGTGCCCGAAATATAAATATTAGCTAGGTTAAAGTTACACCTTTACACTTAGATGTTATCCTTCAATTGATATTATTTAATTAGATATTAATTTTGTTTTACAATGTGTGTGTAGGTAAAATATCTTGGCTGTGTGAATAAATAAATATATATCCCGATACATAAAACTGAATTCTCAAACCAGAGTAAATTAAATAAAGTATAAGTATAATGTTGTTTTGCTGGCGTGACACATGTCTTATGGTTTTTATACAGAGATTAGTCACGCTTTAATTATTTGCGTACCTATTATAGTCTTCATTAATTTCCGAACTTTACCATTTATATAATGTAAAAAAGTTCTTCATGAGAATGATCTTCATATTTAAAGACAATTCAGTTTAATGACGTGAAAGCAGAATATAATAGAATAGAATCGTATTTATTGTTCAACTGTGTACAAAGTTCTTAATTATTAACATTTATATGTTTCAACAGTTCTGTTCATTTCGAACATACAATATTTTAGGGACACAATAATTATAACGATTAGATAAAATTACTATTAACATTTTTGTCTTATTAAACATTCTTACAATAGACCTAATTATATAAAACGCATTAAAAATTATATTATTATTATAACAGTATATATTATGTATTTTATCTATGTATGCATATTGTATTAAGATATAAAGCATTACTTATCAAAGTATTCCCTTAAGTTATAAAAAGCTTTACTGATAAGCCAATTTTTTACACAATTTTTGAATTTATTTCTATACAATACTTTAAATTCTACGGGCAATTGGTTTTAGATTTTGATTGCATTTACAAAGGAACTTTTATAATACATGGCATTGTTTATTTACGGAATGCTAATATTGTACCTGTATTTCATTCGTA
This sequence comes from Lomographa bimaculata, assembly GCA_948107665.1. NCBI lineage: Eukaryota > Metazoa > Arthropoda > Insecta > Lepidoptera > Geometridae > Lomographa > Lomographa bimaculata. Next base: position 22,149,101 of record OX403586.1, read on the forward strand.
GGCTATCTGCTCTACTAGATTGCTTATTAAAGTACATGCTTTCGTTATTTTTAACAAACATACATAGTTCTAAAATATATATACACGTTAATGTTAAAAACCTACTTGATTGTATTATTCCGCGTAAAGATTCAGTACTTTCCATGTGGTATATATTCCGGAGACATCGTTTTTGTAATAAAAAAGTTGACTGTACATCGACTGAACTTCCCCAGAATACAATACCGTAACTAAGATGAGGGTAACAGTAACCATAATAAACACTTATGGCAACAGACTTGGAGGCAACATTACTTAAAATTGATAACGCGTAACAGTATTTTGTTATTTTATTATTTATTGAAGTTATATGTGCTTTCCAGTTTAGATGGCTATCCAATGTAACACCTAAGAAGTTAGTTTGCCTTATTTCTTTTACTTTGTCACCATTGTGTAAGATGTTTAAATTAAGGGGAACTGACTTGTAATTTTTAAAATGTATAATGTTTGTTTTTGCAATATTTACTTTTAAATTTATATTTTTTAACCAACTTGTTACTGTGTATAATGTATCATTAACTTCTTTTTCAAATTCAGTAATGTTAAGACAGAGTACCTACTCTGCAAAGAGTCAATTCAAATGGTCGTCATACAAACTGTTTGTTCAATTAGAAAAACGTAAAGAATAATTTGTTTTATGTGATATGCAGAGTCTCGGATGGTGGCAGCGGGTGAGTGGCTGTTAATCCGCGACATATCGACAGCGGATGCGGGCCCCTACTCATGCCTCGCGCGGCACTCGCTTACTGCCGTTACCAAGCGTTCGCGTCCTGCGCTCCTTACCATAACCAGTGAGTCTCTTCTATCCACAGAGTCAAACATTGTGGGATAACACGGCGCAATACTCACACAGTTCATACTGAGCCGTTTCAATCGCTGTAATATTATCTAGGTATGAAGTTTTAACTACTTAACTTCAGTGTAAAATAATTGCTCGAGTTAAAGGATTTCAAGTTTTCCTTCCGACTCGTGTTCAAACCTTTAAATGAAGTGGTGTTATATATCCTAAGCTTTATGTATGTACGATGGTCGTTATTACTATGCATGGACCGTTCGTGCTAAATAATCCTCGTCAGCTAAGTCTTTGACGTCATGGCTTAAATCGTAATCGGCTTTGACAAACAAAGCTTGGCTCGGAATTACAAGAGGAGAGAAAAATAAAACGTTTATTTTGTTGAACATGCCAATCACACACATCCTGACACTCTATGGCCACTTTTATATTTTTGAAAAAGACTAGATTATGACTTTACAATGTAACAGTCTATTTTAGGTCCACGTGTACCTGTATGTATACTTGGTATCAACGCTCTATTATTATTTCACAAACTAAACTATAAATCCCAGAGCCGTTCACTATTGACTTTGTAAACTAAAATACGCATAAAATATGCAATAGATCACCGTGTTTTTAATTTCTTTATTTGTTGGTTTATTGGTATCTTTTCAATCTGTCCCTATTTTTCATTGAATTCTAATTATAAATGCCTGTCAAGTTCCGATGACAATTCAGTATTATGACGATAGTGAAATTTTTTGATCATGAAGACAGAAGGCGCATTGAGGAACTTTTTATACCGATAAAGAAGGTGAACCGAACTTATCAAAGATAAATGATGGTGATTATTAGAGTACCAGATATATATTTTAGAAAAGCTTATCTACAAAAAAAAATGTTTACTAGAATGTATCTATTTCTTTAACATCAGTTACCAGGAGCTCACATTCCGCTGCGTTCTCTTGCTCGACATCTTTCTATCTGGTCTGGGGTCTGCTTTTAAATTTTTATATATATTTGTATTAAAATTCGTAGAGCTTATTAAATTTAGTTTATTTTAAATTCATGTATTTTAAGCAATACCATGTCTTAAAAATGTCAAAAAAATTGTATTGAAGTGTATTTGGTGTGCTTCTTAAAGTGTGTTGTGTTGTAGGAATTTAAAAACTACTTAAATTAAAAAAAAAAAGGTCATTGACTGATGTGGAGAAAATCGTTACCTGTTGGCTGATTTTATATCGGGTCTTTAAAAATACCTTATCAGAGGCCGTCTTTTACTTTGTTAGCTATACAGGTAGCCTCACAGAGATTCTGTGATCTGTGGGTAGCCACCTAAGCTCCTAGCCAGCTAGCATAAAGCAAGCCCCAAAACTTTGAACATGTTTCGTACAATGAATGTAGGTAGTTAGCTGGTAATACTTGTGTTTCTATATTATTAGTAGTCTCATATCAAGCTATGCCTCGCGACTTCGCCCACGTTTGTCGGGCGAAGCCGCGGGACTTACAATACTTCGGACTTATAATATTAATGTGATAAGATCCAGTTATTCAACATTGATTAGTTTAATTGTAAGTGCCCCAACATGGAAGAGACTGGTTGCCCACAACACAGGGTATCCTAGTGTGGGAACTAGAGAGTTCGTTAGTTCAACAGCATATATTTATGTACCTATACATAAATAATTTAAATAATAATTTAATAATAATTTTTCAGTCATATTAATTAAGTTGTCTGTAGTGCCCACTTGTAATTTTGAAGAAATTGAAGTGAAAAAAAAATCTTTATACAGATCAATAATGATTACTTATCATCATCATCATCATCCACAGCCCTTTTGATCCCACTGCTGGGTATAGGCCTCTCTCATATTCTGCCATTCGCCTCGGACCTGAGCTAGTCTTGTCCAGGTTCGTCCCGCAATGCTAACAATATCGTCAACCCATCTTGCCGCTGGACGTAGGATTTATCATGGATTACTTATAAAACAACTTAAGTTTTCGTGAAAATTAAACATGTTAAAATTATTTGAAACCGGCATTGACTCACGTTATTTAAACGAATCGGCTCGATTCAATTGACCGAACTAGGATAAGAAGAAGGTTAGAGGTATGAGGAGCTGAGTTGGTGGTGCGTGTTGCAGGCGGGTCGGCGAGCTCGGCGCCGCGGCCGGCGGGCGAGGGCGCGGGCGCGGGCGCGGGCGGTGCGCTGCGGGCGGCGGCCGGCGCGCACGTGTGCCTGCCCTGCACCTCCCCCGACCACCCGCCGCCGCACTACACGTAACGTACCAACCATTTACAAACCATGCATCGAAAATATCTATTCATATTGCGCTTTACTCGTGGAAGTTAATTAAACCAAACTCCAGGTTCATAAATTACCAGCCATCACGGAAAGAGCTCAATCGACTCGAGAACCCCTTTCTGATCTTCCTCTTTGTCGTTCCCACCCCGATGAGGATCGTGAGCTTATGTGAATAATCTTCACCTTTCTCGGTCTTGCATTGTACTGCCACGATACTTCATTGTAGAGTTCCCCCTGTTGCCTCTATTATGCTCCTTGACCATGATCATCGTGCTGTTATTCGGCTTTCTAATCTAAAAGGGTTCAAAATGTAGACGAATATCTATTTTCAACCGACGTCAATAATGAAAAAATTACATAATAGCGTCAAAAACCAAGCCAATTTAACGACCGAAACGAAAGAATGAAACAAAGAGAATACAATACATAAACCACAGAGCATGAAATACGCTTACGCTGCTTCTAGTCGCGAAATTGTCACGTATAATATGTAGATATTTTCGTGGCAGTGCTCCCAAATTGCGAAATTTACCAATCGATAGGGTGAACAATAGTTATAGCATATTTGGAGCTAAAGCGCTAGGTCTAGTAGAAACGTGAGCGAGTTCCCAATCCCATACTCTGTGACAACAGAAATACAGAGCATATATTCAATACTACGTGGACAGTTTAAGATATCAGACAATTTGCTGATGTCAAATTGAATGCAGGCCTTGTATTCAGTTTATAATAATTTAATCACTCTTTTCTCTTGAGTATTTAATTTTTAAATACAATAAAACAATCGATTTTATTAGTCATGCCGATTGAAAGTTATTTTAAGATTTATTTTGTATCACTGAGGAGTGGTAAGCTAAAATTTAATGATTATTTTAATGATTGGTTATATATATAGTTCAACAATTACTTTTAGAAACTCGATTCCACATATAGGGTGAAATAAAACGTAATGGGGCCGTCTTCGGTGATTTTTAGTGCTATTTAGTCTGTGGCCCATCCATGACGCTGACTTAAGTATTAGGGGGCCGTTTGCACAGTTGGTACCGCGAGTGGAAGGGACGGATGACGCCGGTGGCGGAGGCAGGCGCGGGTGCGGGGGCGGGCGAGGAGGCGGGGGCGGGCGCGTGGGCGTGGGCGGGCGGCGCGGCGCTGTGCGTTCGAGGCGCGGCGCGGGCGCACGGCGGCGCGTGGCTCTGCAAGGCGTACAACGTGTTCGGCGACGCCACGCTGCAGCTGCGCCTCCACGTGACGGACGAGCTCACCGTCAGCGTCGCGCCCTCACTCGTGGTATGTATAACGCTCACGCTTATGATATCATCTTCCGTAGCGCTCATTTAAATAGTTTTTCTTAAATAAAAACATATTAAATGAAGTATTCGTAAATAATACAATCGTAGTATCGTCAGTTCGTAAGTGAGCGATGTGAATGCGTATGTGAGCGCGCGGACGCGGGCAGCACGGTGCGGCTGAGGTGCGCGGCGTCGGACCCGCTGGCGGCGCTGGCGTGGGAGCACGACGGCGCGGCGTGCGGCGCGGGCGCCGAGCTCGTGCTGCGCGGCGTGGCGCGCGCGCACCGCGGCCTCTACCAGTGCCGCGCGCGCCGCGGGGCCGACTCCGCGCAGGCCGCCGCCGAGCTCCGCCTCGGAGGTGACCACTCCCCACTTTTAACATTTACATTTCCTGTTCAATTGTGCATGTCTAAAAATTTACAGATTCACTTTTTATGTTTCCTTTTTGACCGAGTGAACGCGAGCGAAGCGTCTCCGTTTCTGCTTGGGCAAAATTGCTCTCGAATTGCCGGATGTCCGGTTGTTCTCCTTTACGACTCGCATTTCTCTGCCGATTTTCGTGAAATTTTGTAAGCAGGTTTGATAATTGTAAAGATTTTTTTGTCAATTTAGTTTTTGAACAATTTTAGAAAGGATTTTATAAAGTGATTAAAAACGTAAAAAAAACACAATTTAACCATTACGACAAATTTATATGCAAGGCCTTCAGCTCTCAGACCCTCTAGTGTGTATAGAATAATTATTTTTACTCGTCAATACAAAAATGTAATGAATAATCAAGTTATAAGGATACCCTTATTAATCAAAACCGTAATAAATATATGGATATAGTAAAATTTATGAACGCGGTCATTCCTCAAAATTTCCTTGTGATTTTTTGTAAATAGGGTATTGTATTATATAATACCCCGTGTGTTGTATGATAGAAACAAAATGTCTATAATATTGCGGGCCGCTTCAAAATCAATCAACGACGAGGCAGCGTGATGTTGCACGACATCTCGCGCCCGCCTCGCGGTTATTGAACCGCTGTCTCCGCACACAATGCAGAGATGTCTACCCAACAATAGTATTGTTGCATTTGATATTGAAGTTCACATTATCCAACACTTGTCTATTGTCATCTATAGATATCTTCTCTTTGATCAGTTAATTCATAAGAAGTTGTGTTTTATTAACAGGTATATAGTAATTTTGGACCCATTGTAGCGATGTTAAGGTCCTTGGTATATTTGCGATATCATTTTATTCATTGTGATCAATTAAAGCGCGCAGCCTTAAGGCTTCAGAGTTGCGTTCGGATTGTCGAGATGGGGAAAATCAAAGAAACCCGAAAGCGCTCGTCAAGGAGTACCGTTAAAGTGTCAAGGAGTGCAAGGGCTTTGATAACTATTACTACAAACTGTGGCGTGGAAGGATACGCGCGAAATCTATAGTAAAAACAATTATTAAATAAGTACATACTATAATTAAATATTATGTAGTATGCTACACCCTATTTTATATTCGTTATTATCGAATATTTTGTAATTTTTATTTACAGTTTACCATATCAACATATTTCAGTTCTTTTACACATTGAGATAAGAAGCTGAGCCACGTTGCCTATCAAGTATAAAAAAAGGAATATATTCTCAGTTTTAATTAGTCTCTACAGACAGATTACAACAGTGTACATGATGACGGCATCGTGTACACCTCTGGATAGGATTACTTATAACCATCGAGATAGGAAACAATATAAAATGTGTTTTTTTTTTTTACTTAAGCTGTAAAATCCTTACCTATAACGTTTTGTGGCCGTACCAGTATTTAATTGCTTGTAGGTCGTCGTACCTCAACCTCGTAGTGCTACGACTCGCCGTGCCCTACGCCGTACCGCCTCTACGTGTCAATATCTTAATTCACGGTATATCGATGTAAATAAATGTGAAATACTGCGCCCTGATTTCTCTGGTCAGTGCAATCTAACAGTCCTAATGGAATCTAATAAATTGACAATAGCGGCCCGACAATTTTTTTTAAATAATATAAATATTTGTATATTATGCTAAAAAGGCAAGCATATGAGACAAACTTCGAGCGAACTGGAGGTATGTCAACCATAAATGGATGATGTTTGACTGTTTGTCTGGTTGTTAGATGGTAAAAGGGGCATGGTGGATTTATCTCATGTAGTTCCTGCGCACTCTCTCCAAAATGCAAACGATAGAATACCGATAGACCTTCGACTATACGTCTGTGACCGAGGCTCTGCAATCTGGACTCAATTAGCTTATTATAGCCAATGAGTCTTTTTGCTCGTCGGACAGTATACTCAAGACCTTCAAGTTTATACTTAGCAGATCCATCCCAGAGATGACTTCAGTACTCTATACACAACCGGACTTGCGCTTGATAAAAGTTAAGAAGCTGGAGAGGTGTGAAGTACTGCCAGACCTTGGCGAGTATACCCTTCGAGAGCGAGCTTCTTAGCGGCCAGTGGAGCTCTGGCTTCAATGTAAGTGCCAAAGTTACGATTTGACAATAAGGTGACATTAAGAAGCTTGAGTTTGTTTGTTATCGGTATTGGCACATCTTGGAAGGTCGGAGATAGGTCGAATGGACTCCGTTTGGCGGAGAAGAGATACGCCTGTGTTTTGGTCATTGCTTTAAGATAGCCTAGAAGTTTCTTATTCAATACACGTATCCTAACTATCTAATTTCGTGCCTATAGCACAACCACTAAGGAACAATCATACATACAAAGGTTGATAGACACATTACCCTCTTTTGCTTCGAGTGGTCGGGTAAAAAATGGGATGCTTGAAATATAAATTTACTTATATCTTATATCTAAATTTAAACTTAATAATAGCTGCTCGTACACCGTTCGATGTTTGTCGAAAGGATTTTCTTAAACAGATCAGAAAAAGAGTAGTTAGCAAATAGAGCCTCTGTAGAAATCCTATCACCGTGGATTGGACCACTGTCATAATCCTATCATCTTGTAATGAAGTCAATGTTACTGTAAGGTTCAGGGGTGGAGTTTTAATTAATGACCGCCGTGTCGGTACTCGATTACTACTAGCTATGTTACAGTTACTTGAAGATCAACATAAATATGATTCATATTCCTGCTAACATTTCACTTCAACAAGCGCTTTAACTTCGGCAATGTTTGAAAGCAAGCAAGCAGAATAGAGTGGCGCGGTGTATGATGAGAAATTTAATATGATTCGGGACTCGAGAGTGATGTAACCACTTATGGAATTGCCACACAATACCGCGCGAGAAACGTGCGGCTCATGTGACAATACAAAACATAGGCATCGTTTTCATGATATTGTAGAGGTATATTTTAGCTTCTATAGAGAGTCACAAGTGGTATCTGTAATTAGTAGAAATATATGTTTTTCTGATGTTATTATTCTAAAAAATCCCTTTTTAAAATTTGTTTGGGCCGTTTGATAGCATAATAATTAGTAGACAGAAGACGTACATAACAAAACTGATATCAGATACTTTTTGTTCGGAATGAGACGTAAAATAATACGAGTGAGAATCTCAGAGTCAGCAATGCGAATGTTTAGTTTTTCAAAGTCTTTGATGGCATTAAAATGTTGTAAGCAGACCTGATACGGGTTCGGTCATTTCTGTATACGAGAAAATGAATAAAACAAAAAAAATACTATTGTTTTCCTACTATTTTCTAAAACTTAGAGCGTTCTAGAAGTTTTATATTGTGTTCTAACTACATTGCGGTAAGATAAGCGCGCGCCTGTTCTTAATCAAATTAATGGGAGGCAGGTCGAGCGCTGCACCCTCGCCGAGAGCGGCTGAGATAAAAGCATGTTCAATCTAGCCGACAGCCGGGTCGATCGAAAACAATTAACATTGTATCATGTTCAAGAAACCTACGTGTTTTATCGACTTGTTTTCAGCATCTAATTGGTCTAGCCAAGAATTACGTCTATTCGCCAATACTTACATTGCGATAGTATATTGACAGGCCCGGCTCTCTGTACTTTAGGAGCGCAGCGACAAACAAACTGGAGCACCCGCCTTGGCGGGCCCTTCCAGAGGTTCTGGCGGGCTAACAGTAATAAGATTACGCGATAGAAAGAGAGGTGTACACTGTTCATACATTTTAGACATGTAACGCTGGGTTGCTGATTGCACTTTATCGTGTGTCGTATTAGGAGTCGATATTCATTTAAACGTCTTCGCGGAGAAACACTTCTGTATATGCACTATTAAGTATTCTGTACTATTGGTAGCTGTCCAGCCGGTAGCGGCCGGTTCACTGGGCGGCGGTTTGCACGCCGTGATGTATTCGTGGCTGCGGCGACTTGTTACTGTCAGACGTTATCGGAGGATCAGCGATTCGATTACTTTTCTGGCTCACGTTATGAAATCGGCCGGGTTAATAATTTAATAACAAAAGCTTTTAATCACCGAATCCCTACGTTTAATGTTAAGAAAATACATTTTTAGCTGAGCGATATATTGTTTATACCGACCGCGCGACGCAAAGCAGGGTAATGTGTTTATCATTTGTTTTTTAATACGTTTTTATTATTTTATTTATGTGCAATCACAGTCTACGTACAAACTTTTACATTTAGTATAATATCAGAGTATACCAAGTCTAATACTAATAAACTCCGAATAAGCCGAATGGAACTAACGCCGCCGGCATAAGCGAACTGTCAAACGCACTATATACGAGTAGACTATGATCTTATAATATGACCTATATAAGCACAGAATAAGTTAATACCGTTAAACTGTCAGAATCCATAAACAAACTTTCCAACATATCTCTAAAACAGCTGAATTGCATGGGATCCATATAGCCCGGAATAGAATAACGTGGGCTAAGCCGCAGGGCGCAGGTACATGTATGTGCATGTATGCGCAGACTCGGCGCCGGAGTTGCAGTACACGTTCATCGAGCAGGCGCTGCGCCCCGGCGGCGACGTGTCGCTGCGCTGCGCCGCAACCGCCGCGCCGCCGCCGCGCATCGACTGGCTGCTCGACTCGCAGCCGCTCCAACACTACAACACGCACCAAAGGTACAGTAGGTATTCACCTATATCCCAAAACAGGTATTTGGAGCTTTGACGCTTTGGCGGCCGTCCGCAAACGCTTCGTATGAGTAGTATTATAGCACCGACTCGCCGTTTAATTGGGGCATCAAATATGAGGAATGGTATGTGTTCAGGTACTCGGTGGGGGCAGAGACATCGGCGGCGGGCGACGTAGTGTCAACACTGAACATCTCGCGCGCGGCGCCGGCCGACGGCGGCCGCTACACGTGCCGCGCACACAACGAACGCGGCGCCGCAGAACATTCAGCCAGGCTCAACATTTACGGTGAGTCTATACTTTTTTATACGCAATTACAGCCCCACACTAAGTTCAAAGACTTGTATTGTAGGTGCCGGAAACAATTACACGTGACACCCATTACCAGAATCACGAGTGTCCTTGGGATGAAACATTTTGCTCCTGCCGGGAATCGTACACATTAATCTCGACGTAGAGAACAGAGTTTTGCCCACCGCGCCAACTAGGTCGTTAAAATGTGGCTGTGGCTGTGGTATGAGAAATAGCATATACTTGATACTGCATCAAGCACGCTACACTTGTACTGAACGTGTTTTCTACAATTTAGTGGGACAGCAAACCCGGGCTTTTCTTTTTTTTATGCACTGCCAGACTGGTTGATATTCTGCTACAATTTTCCACCGTACATGCTTTCTACATTATACATTATTTTAGTGAACCTTCTTGATGCAGACACAACATGCAATATATATAATAATATAACACTCAGACGACAATATTATAACTAACTAAAAATAATTAATAAATTACAATATTATTAAAATAAAGGCTGAATTTAAATTAATCATAAATTATTTATAAGTACAGAAGATAATTTCAAAGTTTTTATGGGCGGTATAGGTTTGCGTGATGGAAAATAAACTTGTTCGATCGAATTAATCGATGCGCAAAATATGTCAATGTTCGGTAAGCTGAAAACATTCGGTATAGCGTGGAGTGTTGAAAAATTCGGTTTGCCCAATTGCAAAACCTGCAAGGCGTGCACCTTTCTTAGATGTAAAATCTATGTGTTCACGAAAATTCATGTTAGTATCGACTATAACACCTAGTTCCCAGATGTTTGATACTTCGCTAATAGTTATATTATTGATATAGTAAGAAGCAGATATGGCATTTTGCTTCCTGGATAGTTTAATATGAAAGCATTTAGCCGAATTGAGTTCCATGCCATTACGAGAACACCAGGTATTTCCTTTGTGAAGATCATGTTGTAAATATATTTTATCTTCTTGGTTGGTTATCACATCAGCAAACATTTGATATCCAGACGTAAGAGAGGCGCACAAATCATTAATGAATATCAAAAAGAATAGGGGGCCCAGATGAGAGCCTTGAGGCACACCAGAAGGGACGTCTTGGACATGTTGGTTCTCCAAGACCATTTCGTCTGGTATTTGTTTCTGGTATTTGCACTGCAATTTGTTCTTTGTGATTTAAGATACTTCCAGAAGTATTAAGGATCTTTTTTATTTGATTTTAAGTAGCTGTTTAAAATCGTCCAAGGATTTATGTATCATTTTGTCACAACGAACGCGTAATATTTGAAATGTTCCCTAGGATTAGAAAATTTCTCATATCACGAGTAAAATGTATCTTTTTCTTTAAGAGGTTATTGCAAAGAACGGCTGCACTTTGGTGCAGCCGTAGCCGCAGGAATAATTGTTGTTAACTTTTTGAATAATGGGGGTTTGACTTATCTTTTGTTTGGGCTCTACCATTTAAAGTTAACTTACGCATATTTTACTTATATATTTTACTTGAATAACGAATGCAAAAACGATCAGTTTTACTGTATATGTTGTGGTACGCAGGGCCGCCGATGATCCGCGCGCTGGGACCCGTGCGCGTGGTGGCGGGTGCCAACGCGACCATCTTCTGCCCCTACGCCGGATATCCGATCAGGTCCATAGAGGTGCATTTTGATAGGATGATTGTATCACTCTATCGCTTTAGCTATCACTGCAACTAATCGAAATTTTGCGTAGACCGCTTGCGCTAAGGTTTTAACCGAAATTTTGTGTGCATAACGTTTAACAAAAAAGCATTAATGAAAAGTGAAAATATAAATAAATTATATGTTTTTTTTGTCTGAATTATATTTTCAATAACTGATATTTTTTTTGTACACTTTGTTGTAAACATTGAACGCAACGTTAATTCAACCTACATCATATTTTTATTTTTGAGTCTACAATATTTGGACGTAATTATGCAAAACTGCGATGGACCGACACTGTCAAAACTGCGTTATACAAATGTAAAATTTGTACCAATATGTACCTACAATGTTATCCATCGATAGCAAAAATAATATGGTAGAAATATCTATTCCGATAAGATAAATCCAATTTTTTATGTACTCCGCATTCCTGTGTCGCCTCTAATAATCGATACATCTAAAAAAATTCAGGGTAATAAATAATATAATGAGATCTGCAAGAGAACATTTTTATTAGATAAATATTATGAAATAATATATATTTAGTATATGTTTGTGAGTGATGATCGTGTGCGCAGTTCGGTGGCGTGGGTGCGGCTGGGCGGCGCGGCGCTGGGCGGCGGCGGGGGCGGCGGCGGCGGCGCGGGCGGCGGGCGCGTGTGGGCGCGCGGCGCGGCGCTGCGCCTGGCGCCGGCGCTGCCGCCCGACGCCGGCCACTACGCCTGCACCGCCGCCGCGCCGCCCCCCGCCTACCCCGCCACGAGAGACATCGAGATACAAGTCCGAAGTCAGTACCCCGCCAGACGAACCGATTTGTATTATTCTTATTCGATACTTATTCGCGATAGTTCCAATGAGGAAGTCGTAAGACGTCGCGAAAAAGTTCAAGCAGCTTGTTGCAAAATAATAAAAGAATAATGACAAATAATGAACGAAACGTTTATTTATTATCTTTCTTCTAATATGTTTAACCCGGTTTAATGTTTTGAATTCTTAATAAATAATTTATTTACTGTACTAGATAATAGCCACGAATTGTTCGTTCGGATTACCGACTGTGATAATTTGCCTAAAATGTAATCTCTCAGCACCACAAGTTATCAAACCTGATAAATTATAAAAAAGCATCACACCTAGAAAATAACAGATTATTTTTCTGTTAAACCTAAAAAAACGGTTACTTAAGATTGCTATAAAATATAAGTAACAGTTAATGTTCTCGTGCTCCAGATCCGCCGAAGATATCCCCGTTCATATTTTCAAATGACTTGACCGAGGGGAGCTCTGTCCAAGTTCTGTGCGGGGTGTCGTCCGGTGATAAACCCATGTATTTCTCTTGGCTGAAAGATGGTGCACCATTGCCTTCCGATCTTCAGGTGAGATTCCAGTAAAATATTGTATTTTTTCCATTTGCGGCATGGTTTACAACTACTCAACTGCCTTTTTAATGATACAAATTTACAAAAGTTATGAAATACTCGAGACTCAGTATGGTAAATGAGAATACTTTACAGATAGAAGAAAAAAGCTTGAACGAGTTTTCGCTGCTTATGTTCTCGGAGCTATCGGCGCGGCACAGCGGCGCTTACACGTGCCGCGTTGCCAACCACGCCGCCTCCGCCGACTACACCGCCACGCTCAGCGTCAAAGGTACGCGTGCAGCGGACAGGTGGGGCAAGACAGACCAGAACAGCAGACAAAGGCTTTGCTATAGGGACCAAGTTTTAATTCTATATTAAACAAGAACTGCCCGTGGGCTTAATTGAGTGTGCATTCGCCTTCTAAGCATGGGTTATCGGGTTCGATCCCTTCGGTAACACATGTTTTCACCCCGAGGAAAATTTGTATTTTGGTTTAGTTGTGATTGTGTTTATGATGTACATGTTTCCGACACCCACGATACAAGTCATCGAAGTTAGGGTCTGTGAGTGTGAAAGCGTTTATATTAAAATAACAAAGACAAAATTGTTAGTGGTGCTAATTCTGTTGAGCACCGAACTAACCTAAACTAAACTAAAAATAAACTAATGCTAATTCTTTTGAGCACCGAACTAACCTAAACTAAACTAAAAATAAACTAATTTTAGTCAAAGAATACCTAAACGCTATTCTGATTTTACGTTGAACTTAATTTAAAAGTTGAAATGACAGGACTACAGACTAATTTGAGTTTAAAATTTCTATTTTTAGTCTTAATTTGACGTAAAACATGTACATCAGAATAAAAATTTGGTCATTTTCACTAAAAAGAGTAACTAAACTAACTTAGTCCTGTCAAACTTAATTTTAGTCTAATCTTGCATTTTCTGAATAGGTTTTGGACTAAAGCAGGACTAAAACAAATTTTAGGCTTGTTTAGTCTAATTCTGGACAACAGAATCGGCACCAGTACCTAATAATACTTACAATTTAGAAAATTATACAAGTCTACTACAAGAAGCTCATAAAAAAAACAACACTAACCTGCCTATGCTAATGTCAATACAAACACGCTATATATATAAAGTTGGTTTCGGAGTGGCTCACACGACTAATAATAATATACATAATTTTTGCATCAGTCGCTCCCGCTTGGGTGACGGAGCCACTGGACACGGCGGTGCTACTCGGTGCGCCGCTTTTGCTCGAGTGCGCGGCGAAAGGATACCCCCCTCCGATCGTCACCTGGTACAGGAGAATCGGTAAATTTACGCTTCCTTCAACGGCTGAATTATAATTGTTTATTCGGTCTACATCATTGCAGTGAGTTTATCTCGCAGGTACACTCGAGGGCGGTGAGCTCGCGCGAGAAAACGAGCAGTGGGAAGTGGTGGAAGGCGCGTGGAGGGGCGCGGGCGGCGTCGGCGCAGACGGAGTCGGCGCGGGCGACGTCGGCGCGGGCGACGTCGCCGCGCGGAACGGCTCGCTGGCCGCCGGCGCCGCCGCCCGCGTGCAACAGGGCCTCTATCGCTGCACCGCAGATAACGGTGTCGGCCCGCCGCTCCTCAAACACGTTAACGTTACTGTGCACGGTACTTACACTATATCAAAATTTAAAATTGAAATTAAATCAAAATGGTTAATTCACCTAGAAACACTCGATCTGTATTAAATGCACATTATTTAAGAATACAAATGAAAAGACAAACTTGCGCTGAAATTGAAGTCTTCAATAATAATTTAATATTGGAGATAATTCGATGATTGGATTGTAAATATTATTTTAAATAGAACCAAACTATAATTAAAATAATCAATAAATATGATTAACAAAAGCAATAAGCATACATAATATTATATTATAGAATTCATTTATACTGAAAACTTAATTAAAATTTACCAAAAATAATTATAACTGTAAGCAAAATTTCTAAAAAATTCTAATTATATTTTATTGTATAGGTACTAACATATTTTTAAGTTTTGTGTTACTAACAAATGGATCATGTTGTCCGAAATAAATATATTTTAATTTGATTTGATTATAAGATATAAAAATGCACAAAACTTAAAATTAAAAAAAAATAATTAATAGTTGTTTTTCATGCTATTTGGAACAATTATTATTGACTAGCCGGGACTGCATTGTAGTTTGTGATGACTATTACCCATATATTACAGTTCCAAAAAAAAAATAGTATTTCATTATTTTGAATAATGTAAGCACCTACATAACTGACAGGCGCGAGATATTTAGTCGCGTCGCGTCGCTTTCTTATCATATGTCATGTTTAAGTTACGTGCAGAACAGACTTTTCACTACAAAACAAACCAGTGTTGACCATTCTTAGCAAGTAGACATTTTAAAATAGTCAATTCATGAATAAACAATTGCTGTGAATATTGTACGTGACTTAGATATTGGTGTCCTTCACAGAACCGGCTCATTTTGAGGAATCGGGTGGTAACGTGTCGTGCGTGCGCGGACACAGTGCGACACTGACGTGCGTCGCGCGCGGGGACGCGCCCCTCGTGCTGCACTGGACGCACCGCGGCAACCGCCTCGACCTCAACTCATATAGGTCTCTCTCTACTCCCGCCTGGAACAATATCTTCACTTTGTGTCTCTCCATTTTCGACAAGAAGAATTAAAACATTATTTTACTGATCCATTTGGTTGTTTGAATATCAGAGCGTAAAGTAGGTTACCACGGAGTAAAACGACAATAAATATCAAAACAATTCTTATTCAGATGTCTTAGATGCAATTATTGTAAGTTACAAATATATCATAGATATAAACACATTTTTTAGTTAATTTACAAATGTCATTCCAGTTATTGTTGACAAAATTCACACTATACACATTAATCCACAATCATTTATTACTGTTTCCACAAAATGCAACCGCATAGGCGAAGTACATTGAAGTGTCTCACACTGTGAATTTTAGCACCGTTTAGGCTAATCATATAATATATATATATATATATATATATATATAGGACATTTACGCTTACCAAAGGCCTTAAACTCTATGTATTCTGTATTTTTGTTGTTTTATGCCCAAGTGTGGCATAATATTTTTTGCATGTTTGTAACACAACCTACTGATTGGATGATAATTATTGATCAAACGGAGTGAGATCTCTAAGTTGACTCGGGTGGTTCAGCACTTTGTCCGTCTGTCCGTCCGTCTATCAGAGACATTTAGCGTCTAAACTATACAAGCGAAAATTACAAATTATCAGAGAATATCTAAATTATGGCCCAAAGAAAAATAAGGCAATTAAAATGTTATAAATGAAAACTATGAAGAAGGCACCCATATACATAAATATGAAAGATTTTCTTTTCTGCCCATGTGCGTTATCATTTATCATTGTAAATAATTTTGCGAGTAGAGTATTTTATTATATTTGGGTGGCTTACAGTTATCATTACAAAATAAACTAACTTTAAAATATGACGAGCCATTAACAATCCTCCACAGGTAGCAAAAAAGATACTCGTAATTCGGTAGGTATACATTAATGATTATTTTTAATTATTATTAATAAATGCTTGGTTACGACGGGGATGACTACTGTAAAGTATGACCGTAGTGGAGAGTATAAAACTGTTTTTAAATAGAATTTTGTTGAAAAATTACAATTTGGTATTATTAGGAAAAGTTACAAGCAATAATTTTCAAAAGATTTTCTTCTCTATTAGGAAACATGTAGGCGCGAGATCTCAGTTCTCATTTCTCAGATTCTCAGTTGACCCGCAGGTGGAGTGTGTCGGAAGTGCGCACGGGCGCGGGCGCGGCGCTGCGCTCCACGCTGACGCTGCGCGCCGCGGAGCGCGCCGACGCCGGCGAGTACCGCTGCCACGCGCGCAACCACTACGGACGCAGCGAGCGCGCCACCTACCTACACATCGAAGGTGATTGTAGATTACGCTCCCGCATCGCTGCTTTCATTTACAACTTCCAGATTCCAAGACTTCCAGATTGATATTTGTTTTTTTTTGCCTGTACCGATACAGTTAAAATTAGAGCGCCACGAGTGCACAAAATATATTTGCAATGTTGAAGAACCTATGGCAATCCTCTAACACAATATCGAAACGGAGCACGAACTTCAGTTTACGCTTGACGATTCCCTTTCAAATATGCCGCGGCTATTATTTCTATGACGCGGAACATTTATCTACCAATTATCCAGCTCCTTCTAAACGAACTGAACATTTATGAACCTCGTTGCTAAATGATGCCAATACTCGTATGGAACGAATGAGTCGTTTGTATAAACGTGTGGTGTGGTGGCAGAGCCACCGGAGGCGCCGCGCGCGCTGCGGCTCGGCGGAGTGGGCCCACGCTGGGTGCGCGTGTGGTGGCGCGCGGCCGCGCCGTCCGCGCCGACCGCGCTGTCCGCGCCGACCGCGCTGTCCGCGCCGACCGCGCCGTCCGCGCGCCGCTACTCCGCGCTGTGCGCGCCGCTGCACGCGCCGCCGGCCGCTACTGCCGCACACACTCTCAACGTCACCCTCCACGCGACGCCATCTGACGATAGGTGGGCACAAAATATTATATATCATGACGATTATATAACATGAAAATAGTAAATTTTGAAGTAACGGGATATTTGCAGGGCTTAAATGAGTAAAAAATGTTTGTTAAACTACTTACTACTAGCCGACAACGCTAGTAGCATTCACTGTCTATGTTTATATAAGATTTCAATATTATAAACACCAGTAAATTTTTGAGACGCGGTTGTTAGGGCAGGTCCGAAACGTGTTCTAAGGAGACTGTCCTTAACTTTTTAAAATATTTTACGAACATTTGCAGAATGATATGAATGCTATAAATCAAAGAATTTATTTATGTTGTTATCTATAAAAAAGATTTTTTACTCGTGGTCTTATTGCGTTGTCGAACTGGTACACAGACAATAAAAATGGCCCGTGGTCCGATCAGTTGAACTGTTAAAAAAATTAATAAATGTTATTGGCAGTAGTTTTATACTGATCAAGTAGGAACATGGCCTCGTGATGTGATAAAGACTAACCACAACCTCAATTTGTCGCCAACGAAGGGTGGACTCTGACGGACTTCAAACGTATTCCGCGAGATTGGAAAACCTTCGTCCTTCTTTCGCTTACTCACTCCGTCTATCAGCCGAAAACCACGTCGGACAGTCGCCCTACTCGGAACCGCTGATGTTCACTACCTTGGAGGAAGGTCAGTACTTACTGTGTTGCAACAGATACAAGCGCCCCTTATACTAAATGGATATTTAAAAAAGTTAACATTCGAATGCGTGCTCTCTTAACTATAAAACCTATACTATTATCAAAAGCTGAATAATACAAGTACATATACAACTGAATAATTGTATTATTGAAGAGATTTATTTAATTATAGTTATCCATTTTATTTGTATATTAGTTCAAAAAGCCAGAATTGGCAAACGATGCGCTCATTCAGGCCAAAGTATTGAGAAAGAAATAAGTAACGATCACCCGAAGCACGTTACGAGAATTTCAAAGTAATTTTTACCCTAGTTTGCTACTTTACAGATTCAGGAACATATTGTTTCGTATAAATCTTCTGCTATAGAAGGCGAAAGATGTTAAAATATGCCACAAAAATCACGTGTTCAACAGCTCCCGGAGCGTCACCCCAAAACGTGCGCGTCCGTCCCGCCGGAGAGGGCGAGCTCCACGTGTCCTGGTCGGTAAGTTTCACGTGAGACCACTCTCGCTCCCGCGCCCGTTTGCCGAACTAGCTCGAAATGATGACGTTTACGTAGGCCCCTCCTCAAGACAGCTGGAACGGCGAGCTGCTGGGGTTCGTGGCGACGTGGCGCGAGGCGGGCGGCGCGCGCGGCGGGCGGCGCGGCGCGGCCGGCGCCGAGCTTGTGCTGGCCGGCCTGCGCCCCGCCGCGCGCTACGCCGTCGCCGTGCGCGCCTACAACCGCGCCGGGCCCGGCCCGCCCTCGCCCCTCGTCTACGCGACCACGACCGATGGAGGTATTGTTAACAAACACCCCCTGAGCAGCACTTGACCTATCGATCGGAATAATAATAATTTTCTCTCTCCTGTCGCGATGATTACATGAGCATTTTTGGACTAGACTTTCGTTCCTCGATCCCTAGTCCCCCGTTTGCTATTACCTACGTCAGATGAATACTGTTACGTTCCGGTTTGTGTATTGATCGATCGAAACGAGATCTCTAAGTTGACTTGGGTGGTTCAGTACTTGGTCCGTCCGTCCGTCTGTCTGTCAGAGGTGTCTGTAGCTAAAACAAACCGTAGGTTTGTTTCCTATCTCGATGGTGAAGCTATAGCCCAAAGCTAAAAATGGCAATTATAATTTGAACGTAAGCAAAGCTTAAAAAAACCGACTTTACCGCTTGCATTTGGTTTTGGCTTGATCGATTTCGATAAAATTTATATGGGACCACGTTCGATGTATGATTAATCAAACAAAAAAAATATTTTAGGAATCGGTCTACAAATCAGGGAGAAATCGGTGAACATACATAAAAAAATACTTACAGTCAAACATAGAACATCCTTTTTTTTTGAAGTCGATTAAAAATGATATAAATGAAAATATTAAGGAGATACCCAACCACGTAAACATGCATTAATTTTTTTTTTATTTTAAACCGACTTAAAAAAAGGAGGTTATCGATTCGACTGTATGTTTTTTTTATGTATTGACTAGTTTACTTATTATATTCGTTTCGCTCGCTTTCCTCCTAGTTCCCGAGGAACCCCCGAGTTCGGTGACCTGCGAGACGATTTCATCGAGGTCTCTCCTCGTGAGGTGGACGCCGCCACCGGGGGAATCGAATTCGTTGCGAGGTTACGACGTCCATTTTGCTCCGCTTAATTTTGCACCAGGTAATCAGATTCGTCGATACTAGCCAGCGCACAATTTCACCTTCGAGAGTGGTGCGAAGCGGTTGCGATCGAGGCGCGCTAACCGATGTTGAATGTCGACCCACAGCGTCGAGCAGGCCGGGCGTGGGCGCGGGCGCGGGCGCGGCGGCGACCGTGCGCGCGGGCGCGGGCGGCGAGGCCACGCTGCAGGGGCTGGAGGCCGCCACCAACTACTCCGTATGGGTTCGCGTGCGGGCCGACGCCGGGCTCGGCCCGCCCGCACCGCCCGTCACCTGCGTCACCGCGGAGGACGGTAAGCGAGCGGCGTCCCCCGCGCCGCCCACGTGACGTCACGTCCCTCACGCGTGCGCGTGTCGCGTTGCAGTGCCGGGCGCGGTGGAGTCGGTGCGAGCGCTGGCGGCGGCGGCGGACGCCGTGCGCGTCACGTGGCGCCCGCCCGCGCGCCGCGCCGGCCGCCTCACGCACTACACGCTCTACACGCGGGAGCTCGGAAAGTAACCACCTTTTACCGCCTCTTATAATTATCGCTTTTTATTATATGACGATCTCGCGAAGCGGTCGGCCCGTAAAAATGTGGTGTTGTATCAAGGGCGGGCGGCGAGTGGTCTCAGCGAGTGGAAGCGGGCGAGGCTCGCGAGGCGGACGAGGCGGAGGAGGTGTGGCGCGAGGTGCGCGGGCTGCGCGCCGCCGTGTACGAGGTGTGGGTGCGCGCCGCCACCGCCGCCGGGCCCGGCCCGCCCTCGCGCCCCGTCACCGCCGCGCCCGCGCATGCAGGTCACTCACGATACTATAGCGTAATTGACTCGTTCCGTGTACATACTTATCGTACAATTTTGCAAGTAAATTTTTTTATAGTCACCGGAAAAAAAACGTATAAAATTAGCTATTCCACGTTCTTGTAGCCGTCTCAAAAATAGAAAAACGTTCAGCCTACCTAAAACTCGCACAAACTATGGTCAGCACTCATCACTGTATCGCATTTGTAATTCATACAATATCATATGTCAGGACTTGGACATATTTGACCTCTCGGTCCCTAGTTTCAAACGGAAACTTCAAGAATTAGTAGATTCTTGGGATAGGGCCCGAAAGGCTGATATACCAAGTCTTCCTAATTTATAAATTTATTAAGTGTGATTTTTTTCAAGTTTCTTCATTTTGCATGCTGTGTCCACTTCGAGAAGGCTCCGACTATTTCGCGTATGTAACGAGGCGTGACCGTCGGCAGTGTCCGCGCGCGTGTCGTCGCTGGGCGGCGCGGTGCGCGCGGCGGTGGGCGGGCGCGTGCGGCTGCGGTGCGCGGCGGTGGGCGCGCCGCCCGTGCGTCGCCGCTGGGCGCCGCTGCCGCGGGGACATACTCTCACCGACGCCGGCGATCTCGTCATTCACAGTCAGTTTACAACGTATCCAAATTTTAGAGTACCGGAGAGAAAAAATCTAAATTCAAATCGAAATATACGCGCAGGGGTGGAGGCGCACAGCGGCGGCAACTACACGTGCACGGTGCGGAACGCGGGCGGCGCCGACGCGGCGGTGTGGGCGCTGGCCGTGCGCGCGGCGCCGGGCGCGCCGGTCGCGCGCCTGGCGCGCGCCGCCGACCGCGCGCTCTACGTCGCCTGGGAGGCGCCGACAGACGGCGGCGCGCCCTTGCTCGGTACTTTTATGTGCTTTTCTTAATTCGGCTGAATTTCGTCTCTTATATTTATAAGTATTTATGTATTATCTATCGAGATAGGAAACGAACCGAATTTTTTTTTTTTTTTGCATTTTAGCGTATTTTGAACGAACCGAAAAGGTATGTTGCTGTTACATTTTTCACAATGCTTGGAGATAATTGGATCAATCGGGTCTTAAAAACGTCCACATATAGATAGGCCACGTTAATAGGTATATTTTTTTTTTTTTTTTTTTTATTTGTGACAGGCTAGTGTTTGACCACTATCTCACCTGATGGTAAGTGACGATGTGATCGAAGCTGGTAAACACACTAGACCTGGAATACGCAGGCTCTCAAGGATAACTGCCGGAACACCGTATTTGGCTTGGCGGCAGACTTTCAACTTGATGGAATATCGTGTGGAAGTATCCACAGGTTTTTTGAACCTTAACGACTCTATAGAT
Organism: Lomographa bimaculata; assembly: GCA_948107665.1. Taxonomy (NCBI): domain Eukaryota; kingdom Metazoa; phylum Arthropoda; class Insecta; order Lepidoptera; family Geometridae; genus Lomographa; species Lomographa bimaculata. Next base: position 22,170,998 of record OX403586.1, read on the forward strand.
TTCGACCGGGTTTCCCCGCACGATGATTCATGTGATTTTTCATTAATTGTTGTAACACCACAAAATTAGATTCGACGTCTCAGTTTTACGTGAACTTTATTTATATGAAAACCTTACACAGTAAAAGATACTATTGATTTTATTCATATATCCGCTTAATAATACGTCAACTCATAAAACACATTTAAACATTAGAACGATTGAAGTAAATTGTTGATAAACATGATAAATAACAAAGGACTTAGATGCGATTCCTAGCGCACGCCCGAAGGGACCTTAGTTTTAATCGACCTACCTTTCGTCACCACCGATTGCGATCGATTTTCTAAGAAGGTTTTAAACCAACTTCGAAAAGAGCCATGAATCCCTAAGCGGTGAAGCTTAGCCAGCGGCGAATCTGGATTCTGAGTCGAAAGCCTCACTTAATTCAGATTAAAAAGCATGTGCTTCCTCAACTTTTTTGAGAATTTAGAGAATATCTGGAACATAACGGATGAGATGAAGTAAATTTTACAATTAATCATTAATAAGTACTCGGGCAGTATCGTATTGTGTGGGGTGCGTCGCAGGTTACACGGTGCACTGGTCGCGCGAGGCCGAGGACGGCGCGGGTCCGGCGGGGGCGGCGGGGGCGGCGGAGGGCGCGGCGTACGTGCCGGCGACGGACACGGCGGCGCGGCTGGCGCGGCTCGCGTGCGGCGCGCGGTACCGCGTGTGGGTGCGCGCGCACAACGCCGTGGGCGCCTCGCCTCCCTCGCGGCCGCTGCTGGCGCGCACCCGAGGAGACAGTCAGTACCACTACCCGCTCTACATCACGATCGGTCGGTGTCGCGTCGCGTTCGTTGCGATAACGTTCCGGTGTGCGTAGAGGCGGCGGCGGCGCCGGCCAAGGAGTTCGTGTGGGCGAACAGCACGGCGCTGCGCTTCAACCTGCTGGCGTGGCGCACGCGCTGCTCCGTGGCCGCCTGGAGCGTGGCGGTGCGCGCGGCCGGCGCCGCGCCCGACGCCTGGCGCGACCTGCGCACCGACGCCGACGGAGAGAGCGCCGAGGTCAGTGTCGCCTGCGCTTTCACATCTCCCCTGATAGGCGACCTCCGAAAGAAAATGTTAAAAGATTTCTAGAATTCGAAGTCGATAATTATTCGATAGTCCTTGTTTCGAGTGAAATTTTGCTTTTTTTCCTTTAGAGTATTTCGCAAAGAATGGCGAACCGAAAGAGAATATTGTTGTTACATTTTTGACTAATTATTATGTTTGGAGATGATTGGATGAATCTGGTCGTAGAAAATATACGTCCACATAATTATGTATCCGGCACGTAGATAATACCTCCACAGAAAGGTTTTTTGAACCGTAACGACTCTACTTTTTTATTTACCGACTCTAACGATGTCGATTGGGTTACTCCATATAATGACGAGGATTCAAGGAGGCAAACTGCACAAGCGCTTTATAGCGACAACATAATATAGATATACTTATGATATTAGTGTTAAGAATTGAAAATTATATTTTAAAAAATGCGCCGCCGAGTTTCTTGCCAGGTTCTTTTCGAGATGGCTGTATATAATATTTTGCAAATCTGGCAGTAGAATAATTAAATTACATGAGTGCCTCTTTGAGGCCCATGTTAATATATGATTATGATTTTGATTTTGAATGATCCATGTGATTTTAAATTATTCTTGTAATATCACAAAACTCAATTAAATTAATTCGTTTAACACGAAAAACATAGCTACATGAAAAGCATTATAATTAATTACCTATCTTTCTACGAACGTTTGGATATTCGATGTCGATAGCCAAAACCTTTTGCGTCGAGGTGCTCTATAGGGAGACCGTATCAGGGTGGCGAATAGGGAAGCGCCACGAGGTCCGATTCTGGCTGAAATAATGTATAGTCAATAGACAAAAATGAGTGCTCCGCGGTGCCACACCGGGACTTCGTCGTCATCATTACTCTTCTTATCGGATGACCGACTCGCTGGTCCACCTATAAGCTTCTTTTATTTTTTTTATTTTATCGGTTACCTTTGAAAGGCACCGAAGAGATACTGTGATAATAATCAGATTGGAGCACGGGACCTTGTCGATAACGAGTTGAAGTAGCATTGAGAATAATGGATGATTAAATAGAAATTTCCCTTATATACTGTACCTTTAATTGATCGAACCAAGCGAGATCTCTAAGTTGACTTGGACAATTCAGCACTTTGTCCGTCGTCTGTAAGAGGTCTCTAGCGTCTAAAACATACAAGCGAAAGACTTCAGAAAGTCAGAAATGGCAATTGAAACGATATAAATGAAAATATTTCGGGGGCACCCATATGTGCAAGTAGTGAGCAAAATATTTTTATTTTTTTTTTTTCTCCTTTTTGCGTTCGTTAAAAAGGCTTAGCAAGTAGAGTTCGAAATCGGTTTAAAAAAATCTTTGTTGGAAAATTTATTTTTAAAAAAATATCAATTTGGTAGGATATCAAAGTCACTGTTTTTAGACCTAGTTTGTCCCGGGGTCTATCTTAAAAACAACTATGTACACATTTAAAGCTGAATCTTTCGTATAATATCCATTATACGTAACGTACGCAATAACTCGAACAACAAATACAGAAATCAAACAATTATTACAAAAAATATATATAAGCAATTAACCTCATAAGTTTTTCTCTATTAGGCAAAAAGTGGGCGCGAGATCTCAGTTCGGCACGAACGACTAGTTTTATCTTTAATTTAAATATGTTTATAAAATAAAATAAATTGATTAGCGACAGATATGTATGTCGGTAACGGTATCGATGAGTAGACAGAAGTATCGCTCGGTGCGCAGGCGGGCGGGCTGCGGCCGGGCGCGTGGTACGAGGTGCGCGTGGTGGCGCGCGCGCCGGCCGGCGACGCCGCCGCCCTTTACCGCGCGCCTACGCGCAGGCTCTCCGGAGGTCAGCTGCACTGCTCGTACTTTGACTCGTGTTTAGTTTTGTGATTCGTATGAGTTTAAGATTCTGCTTAAACGAGTGTTTATTATCTGGCTAGAGACGATCGGAGAAGCGGTAGAAGTATCTATGGAGGCGCATAGCGTTGCCGTGGACGCGGGCGGGGGCGGCGCGGCTCGCGGCGGGGGCGGCGGCGCGGGGGGGTGGCGCGCACCGCTGCTGGTGGCGGGCGGGCTTGTGGCGATGCTCGTTGCGCTCGCAGGTAAGTACGGCCGAGCTAAGTTCACTTGGGTGGTTCAGCGCTTTGTTCGTCCGATCACCCGTCTATTTGTCTCTGGCTTAGCAGCCGTAGTTTATCAAAAGTTTTTCTTTATTATGCTTAATGTTTTTTTTTTTGTTTTATTATGCCAGTTAGGTAAGCGTTTGGCCGATATCTCACTTGATGGATAGTGATGATGCGGCTGAAGATGTAGGCGCGACGTCTCAATTCGGCGCGAACGACTAGTTATGTTTGTTTCTTGGTGGTGCTTTAGAGACCAAACGCGTAAGCCGATTTTGATAATTCATACGTCAATCGTGATCTTAAGAGTGCCACTAAAACATGACAGTGATCAAAACTCAATATTGCGACAACCAGATACTATAATTATTGTGATAAATAAATAAAAAGCGAGTTGAAAAACGGACAACTGAAAAATTGCGCTCTAAAATGTATGAAACAAGAAAATATTCTCATCTAATTTCTTTATATTATCCACAAACCATTATTACCAACAAATATTTATTGTCTATTAAATAAAATACTAACACAAAATATATTTCAATGTGTATAATACCTACTATATTAATTGTGTCGTTCAGAGGATGGCCTCGGTCATAGTTTTATTTAACACTTTATTGTAATAACTACATATGAAAGCAATAAACGATCGAAGCTGGAATAAAGTTCTTATATAATAATCGCATATAATAGGTCTGTTTAACAAAAAAATATAAAGTATAATCGAGTTTTTTAATCAATACTTAAGATTAATTATTCCAATGTATTTAATTAGAGGTACATTTAAATGTGATGCATATTCCATAATGTAACAATGTAATGGTTTCGGCGCCAGGGCTCGCGTGGGCGCGGCGCGCGCGCGGCGGCTACGTCGGGCGCGAGTGCTCGCGACGCGAGGGCAGCGTGCCGCCTCTACCGCAGCTCTACTCCACCGAGCCCGGCAAGAGAAACGGGAAAGCGATCACGCCGCCCGATGGTCACACTTCTTGTTTTGTAGTATACCTTACATACGTGATACCTATAGTATCTCGAGCATAGATTTTTTCTTTATTTTTTTTCTTGTTATCCTACCAGTTACGTTTGGTACACCATTGGAATTACGATCTAGCCGTAAGACTAATAAGTAATTTAATTTTGACGTAAACTGCTAAGTAGAGTAATATATTAAGAATGTGTCCAATAACACTTTTCTTACTGTCTCTATTATCGGGAAGACACTTTGTTCTTGTGTTCTTTGTTAATAGCACTCACTATATTACACTGTCACATCCCTACACTAACTCAAAAGGTTTAGTTCTTTTGAGTCTTCTTACTAAGTCCGTGTTGTCGAGGAGCTGGATTGCCGCAACATTTACATCTTCATCTTTTTGAAATGAAAGCAGAAACATATTTAGAGGCTCTTTGCTTCTCCAGCTAAGTTTATTGACTGCTTCCTGTATTTTATATCCGCTTCGTTGTAGATCTTTAAGAATTCTCTCGGGAAGACACGAAGTCGGTGGGTTTTTTGCCATCACCCGGATTGGCCTGAAAATCGGTTTATTCGTTACGGAGATAAGCGGTAACAAACATTCAGACGGACACACACAAACTATCGCAATTTTTATATTAGTAGGATAGGATTAGGACGATGATACACATTTTTCCATCCTTTTTTATGCTAGAATGGCATGCATTCGACCACTATCTAATCTGGCGGAAAGTTACGTTGCGGCCGAAAACGGAACATGCTCGCCTAGAAGGTACCTATTCACTCTAGACGCGAAGACGCCTAGATTGTACCCTTCTGAGAACAAAGACGACGGCAACGAGTTTCACTCCTTCGCTGGACTGATCATAAACCTAGAAGCGAATCGCTTCGAATGTTTTCGTTTGGAGTAACGTGAAGTGTCCTCGCAGGCTCGCTAGAGATCAGCCCGTACGCAACGTTCAGCATGTCGGGCGGCACGGAGGCGGGCGCGGGGGGCGCGGGGGGCGCGGGGGGCTGCGCGCTGCACCTGCACACGTTCGGGCGCGCCGAGCTGCTGGACCTGGCCGCGCCGCCGCCGAGACCTAACCTGCTAGGCGCCGCCGCCGTTGGTCTGTATTCTAATAAACACACACACACATTCTCTCGTAAAAATTATATTTGTACTAGCGGTGCCTCACGGCCTCGCCCGGGTTAATTCAGGTATCGATTAGCTATTTCTTAATTATTGTAATTGCTTATTAATAAAATCACCTTTCATTTTACTCGGATACGATTTACATCACGTTAACTGCGACACTAAAACTTTCCCATTTGAACTTTCATTCTCCATTGCACCTTAATGCACCCTTGGGCAAAAATATTAATAACATCTTTTTTTTTATTTTTAATAAACTACTCTATTACTAATTTTCATCTGTACAACTTCATAAATAAAGAACATTCGACATGAAATTTCAACCCCCATTACATTAAATGTTTTTGCCATAAAAAAATCCCTAACGTTGAAAAAATCTCTTTATCTTTGACGAGGAAAACCTGAGGACTACCTAACCGCCGGCATGCTGCTCCCACGACTCGACCATTGCACTGCACCTTCTGTGTTTCTTCCGCGGCAATGCCAATTTCAAAACTTCTTCATGCTAATATGATGTCTAGCTTACAGCGCAAAACTATATAGGAGTTCTTAGAAATCAATAATAATTAAAATGTCCTTTAGCTAAACTAACTTACTCACTACACAATAATAGTAGAGAAAGAACTAAACACGCCCACCGTAGAGGTTCGCGAAAGACAGGATATTAAAACGAGCTGTAAAATAGTAATAGTTCATTTCTGAACATTATCTTCAGTCCCATTGAGCGAGTTCGCAATTTCCGCTGTGTGCTCTATTGTGTCCCCCGCCCTCCTCCCGCCCCTGCCGTTGTGAATAAGAATTTGTTTCATCGCTTGTGTGTATTGTATAACAATGACAATAATGTCCAACGTCTCGTTCAAATAAAGGAACGCAATAAAGTTCCAATGTGCATATCTGTCGATATATAATACAAAAATCTAATAGAGCGCCTGGTTGAAGCTACGCGTGATCAAAATGCTGGCACTTATTTGGCTCAACGTATTAGCATTGCAATTCAGAGAGGCAATGCCGCCAACATGATGGGAACGCTACCCACTGGTAGTGGGCTAGGGCACTTGAATTACCTATAAGCTCGATGTCTTTTAGGTAACTTAGTTCTTTGCTGTACATAGTTTTAGTTTAGTTTTAGGAAATATAGGCAATTGGCCCGTAGTTAGGCATTTTACGTAATAAATAATACGTGAAAAATCTAATGTTCTACGTTAGTCTCACAAAAACTCGAGAACGGCTCGACAGATTTGGCTGGTTCTTTTTGTTGTGTTCGTAATTGTCAAGACAAGGTTTGTATGAATTATTTTTTTAATCCTTCGCAAATTGCATTCGCGCGAAGTCAATCGGCAAACAAGTAGCCTATACTACGGCTAAGAGTCTATATTATCAGTGCCACAGATAGAACTGCCATGAACTGCCCATTGGCTTAGTTGGGTGCGCGTTCGCCTTCTAAGCACGGGTATCGAGTTAGATTCCCGGCGGGAACATTTGTGTTTCTGATTCTGGTTGTGATTGTGTGCGAAGTGAATGTTTCCAGCACCCACGAATAGAATATAATAGTATAATTATTTATTGCGAAACTGTTATGATACCATTGCAGGATGGAAATGCATTAGGTGAATACAGTAAACTGTATTCTGTTGTCTGTGTTGGATACACAATATCAACACAGACATGGTAATAGTAAATTTACAATAAAATTATTTATGAAATTTGTAATATACAATTTTTAAATGAACACTATTGGAATTACATAATCTACAATTATATTTAGACGTCAATTAATTTAAATCCAATATACAATGATAAAATAAATAAGGTCAATATGTACAACGTCAAAATAGCTTAATAAAATATTCAATTAAATTGTAAAATATATTTTCATCTAAAAGATTTTTGAGCATTAAAGTTTTCGTGAGAATTAAACATTATAATATTATTAAATTACGGCTATCACTCACGTCATTTGATCGATATTGTCGACCTAGGTTTTGAGCATGTACGATGCTCTTCTTCGGGATGAGTTTACGCCACGAGATCGCGACAGTCTTCGAATCGAATTTGATGTACTTTTTCTCCTTGAACAATTGTCTGAGAGAATCTTCACTACACAAACCGTAAATAGTTCTGAGACTTCGCTTTTGCAGAATAAAAGTGTTGTTTACTCGCAGACGTCAACTAGCACAGATAATAATAGAAGTGGCTGGATTTTTTTCCATTTAGTCTTTGAATGTGCGATTTCCAGTTTAAGTGTTCATCTTTTGATGAACCAAGAAAGTCTATAACCTATACCCCGCCTATATCTATACGAATATTATAAAGAGATAAAGTTTGTTCGTTTGTTTGTAAAAGGTAATCGCTGAAACTACTGATTCGATTCTGAAAACTCTTTCACTAATAGATAGCTGCATTATCCCTGAGTGTCATACGCTATGTTTTGTTGGGATAGAAGTTAGTTATCAGTTCGAGATAATAATATTCGTAAGACAAGTCGTAGAAAAATTTACTAACTTTCCGCTTTATCGGCGTACGCTGACTAAACAGTTAGACATAGGTGAATACAATGTATGGCAAAAATGTTGGCCTTCATGAGTTTTACAAACTCATGAAGGCCGACATTTTGGCTAACTTACTTACATTATAGTTCTTCTTTTCTGTAGAGCTAAACCAACTAAGATGTAACATACACTACAGTAGTTTTCTTGTTAGTTAACTTAAAATGTTTGAAGTTAGTTCGTACAGTCCATAGCTTCATTTTGTAATTACAACATAGGCTATGGAACACGTGCCACCTGTTACCGGTATCGTAACATTCCTAGTAGAATAGTATACAATACTCAAATTGAAACGTTGCGAAGAAAATGTTGTATAACAAACTAAATTGTGCAATTTCAAAAGGAAACGACGCAGAAGTGAAAAAAACATGATGTACATTTTTATTAAACATTTTTTGAAGAAGGCTTTTACTAAATTAAAGCCCAAGTATGCGGAACGAGCCCTCGCGCGGCGCTCAAGGGTTACGCCGAGTGGATAAATGCTCCCGCTGCACGCTGTCTACTCGTATGTTTACAGCTTTTTTCAGTATTAAACGAGCCTATGTTGCATGATAAACATTTGTCATTGATTATTTATCCAATGTGGTAAAAACTGTACGGTACAGAATTCTAATAACTGGAAGTGGATATTACACTAACAATGATTCGTAGCTACTTGATAGTTTGATTGTATCCATCGTACGTGTTCACGTGATCATGTATTATTGCTGAGAGCTCAAGACAGCTGTCTCCTCCGGTCTCAGCTAATTCATCAGTCCACTCGGCGCGGCGGCGCTGCAGGCTTACACTTCTCCCCCCTCTCCCCGCACACCCCGCGTCCTATTATTCCTCCTTGAGCCGATTACAGCCTTTTTAATTTGCCGGTTCAAGACCATGAATAATTCACACCAGCGAGCGTAGACCGCTACTTTGTTTACACTACTTTGTTTACACTACTTTGTTTTTTAATAGTTAATGCTTATGATTACAATGTTACTAGTTAATATAAAGTTTATTAGGCAACGGAAGTATGTTTGAATATATCCACAGTTGTAATTTTTGGGGTCTTAAGGGGCGCTGATGTAATAGGGTAAATTAAATAGACTACCAGTATTATATACTTTACACTTGTTATATATTAAAGGACTAGACACTGTGGCTAGTATATAATTGATCGAGCAAAGCGAGGTCTCTATGTTAATTTAGGTTGTTTAGCACTTGTCTTTCTGCCCGTCCGTCTGTCAGAGGCATTTAGAGTCAAAATCACACGAGCGAATAACTTCAAATTCTAAAAGAGAATATGTAAAGCCCGTATGGCCGAAGCCGTAGCTTTACATATTCTCTTAGAATTAAAACTACTTGAACTGAATTGGCTTTGAAACCAAAAATGGTAATTAAAATTATATAAATGAAAATATCCATATTACATATACATTCCATACACGTAAGTGGGAAGTGAAATGTTATATTTTTTATTCGTTTTTCTGCACATGGGGTATCGTTGAAAAGAACTGTGCAAGTAGAGTAGATTACTGTTTTTTTTAAACATCCATATGTTGTAGTAAAATAACAATTTGGTAAGACTAGAAACTCACTAATTTGAGACCTATTTTATCCCGGGGTCTCAAGAACGGCTAGATATTTAAAACTAAAACTTACGGATAATATGTGTTATATCCAGTATCTTAACAACAAATAAAAAACCAAACAATTATTATAAAGAAAAAAGTTATAAGCCATTAAGCTCAAAAGTTTTATCTTCTAAGATCTCAGTTCTGGGCAAACGCCTAGTATATTCTAATATAAGGTAACACTCTACATCAACCTTCTGGACTTAACAAACGATTGTTAGGTCATTGTGGTAAATCACCTGTTCCGTTTAAAGGGTTTTTTTGTTACAAAACACTGTATAATTTACACTTGGCACAGTTTGCTCTTGTACATTACAAAGTAGTAGGTATCAAGTAATTGTGGTATGCTGTTGTATGCATAGAATGACAATTCCGCAGAATATGGGCGGTCCCGCGACAGCGACTCGGAGTCGAGCGAGTCCGGCGCGCCTTGCGCCGCGTGCGCCGCCGACCTCTACCGGCTGCCCGCCGCGCACAACCACCTCTCCGGTATGTCATCATTCTTTTTTTATTTATTACTTTCTTCCAGACAAAAATCCAAATTGCAACTTATTATTGTTGCAGATACTTTACCCGTGGAGTCGAGCGCTGAAGATACTTCGTATAGCACCGGTGGAGGACGCGGTATGCAGCAGAGTGTGGCGTACCGCGTAAATCGGAGCGAGCGAAGTGAGCGTACGAAGCGTAGTGAGCGCGCGGAGCGAAGTGAGCATGGAGCGCGGCATCCGATGCGCGGCAAGCGGCGCCGCGACCATACTCGGCATTCTTCGGGGTCGATACCCACTGTTAGGTATCTGTTCATATACTAGTATATGTGTGGTTTTAATTTATCAATATAGTTTTATGTTTTACAAAATATCTTTAAAATAACGTATTACATTGACCGACTAGAACTGAAATGAGCCTTACAACTTGAAAACATTTATTATACCTAAGATTTTTCTTTTCCCAATTAAGCCACCGTTTCTGAGAAGAACGATGCTAAATACAGAAGGAAACCTAGTTTCGGTAATTAATGTATAATTAGAAAAAAAAACCCGAAATATAAGTAGTCTCCTACGGCAATACATCAGAGCGGAGATGGTGAAACGTCGGCGACATCACCTTTGGCGTTCATGGGATCTATCTAAATATGAACCCAAAGTGTTTTCGTCGAAAGCTAAACCTTCAGCCGTTCTAATCATTGCGACCTCACCTTCCCGAACACCAAAGCATGGCTTTACAGCTTCTCGAATAAAGACAGTAGCAGTGCATGGACGGTAGGCGGCTAGATGCATGGACGCGGAGCTAGCGGTCCCAGGAGGTGATACTACCTGATTTGATAAAGACTGTATTTTAGTCGAGATCGAATCGAGTGCATGCGTTGGCTGCTGGTCCTGTGTGTCCGCCAATAGGACACACAGCACCTGTGTGCACGGATGCACTGCCCGCGCTGACACGCCGCTCCTGCGCAGGTACGCGGGCGGGGCGCGGGAGGTGCGCGCCGGCCGCCCCGCCGACGACGCGCTGTAACTGTGAACACGCCTCTACGTCGTCACTAACTCTTGTAAATATTGTGTAGTAAGTTTGTAAGCGATTCCAATGTTGTATTCTGACTGAATTTATTCTGTTTTTTTAATAAACGAATTGAGTTATTAAGTGTTTCATTTTGAGAGCGTCATTACCATCCATTACTTTTGGATGCATCTCGCTTGCCTAGAAAAAACCTAAAAAAACAAATACCTATTCAACGACTTGAAGACTCCCATATTATACTTTTCAAGAAATATAGACTCAGGAGGGAGGTTCCATTCTTTTGCAGTTTACACAATAAGTATAGGAGCATAACGCTATGTCTGCATTTATGAAATATCTACCACTAGCTGTGCCCCGCACTTCGCCCGCGTGAGTTAAAAGTTGTGGTTGAACTATTTCAGGGTTTATAATTTTGGATTGATAGATTAATGGTTTGAATTCGTAGTCTCGTCTATAACCTAAATCTAGTAGACCGTTTATTTGTACCTACTTTTGAGTAAATCGAAGCAAGAAATAAGATTTTCCATACAAACTTTAGAACTACCTTGCACACACCCTAGGGGTATTTTTGAATAAATAAAATATACCTGTTTCATCATTTAAACTGTTTTGAATGAATCGAACAAAGAAAATAAAAATTTTAATACGAAGTTTAGAACTCTATTGCACACACACTAGGGATAGGTTAGGGTTTTGAAAAAATAAAATAAACGTGTTTCATTATTTATTTTAAAGTTTATCTGTACCGAGTTTTGAGTGAATCGAAGCGAGTAAACTTCCTTACAACAACTTTTTACCCTATTTAGCACACTTAAGGGCTGATTTTTAAAAATTGGATTAGCCTATGTGTTATTCCGGAACTTGAACTATATATATTTTAAATTTCATCAAAATCGTTTCATTCGCTACGGAGATACGTGGTAACAGACATTCACACACACACAAACTTTCGGATTTATAATATTATAAGTAAGAAGTAAGATATACCGGTGTTGCTTAACAGTTTGTATACTTTTGATGATAGAATTGGGATGGGGGAACTATGAAACGTGTACCTAATTCCTTGGTGCAATGTGCCTATCCGATAAAACAGATCCGATAGACCTTGCAATTTTTCCTAAGCTCCGAAGATTTGCATCAGTCAACTGCTCGCTACCATGAGTATCTTGGCTCTTCGTTCAATGGTGTTAAGAGCCTCAAGTTGGTACTTCGCTGATCCGTCACAAAGATGAGAACTGTAGGTACTCAATACATGAACGGACTTGTGCTTGATACAAATTAAGCAACTGTCCTGGTGTGAAGTATCGTTTCGCCTCTACAAGGATTACTAGCTTTGAGTACAGACAGAGACAGTTACAGGTTATTTAGGAGAGTGTGCACTAAAATTACACCAGCTGTTTCCCCCTTGCACTTTCTATGATCGGACCAAAAGACAAAAAGACCAATGTCATCCATATATGGTTGACATACCTCATATTCGTTCAAAGCGTTTATTTAGCTTCTATATTTATTATCCGTACAGCTGTATCCGTACTAGAACTGCCCGCGTCTTTGTTCCCCGAACGGTATAATCTGGGAGTCTTCAAGTCGAGAGTGAATAGGTATCTTCTAGGCAAGCATACTACATCTTCGGCCGCATCATCACTTTCCATCAGGTTAGATAGAGGTCAAATGCATGCCTATAGAGTATAAAAAAAAAACTCAAAACTAAATAAACAATCGACTCCCAGAGAATCACAGGAAGTGAGGAAGACGGCCGATAATAAAAGTTAACCCAGCACCCGTAGCGTAGAAAGCAGTCATAATAGCAAATTACAGGCGGCTTGTGTAAGCTGCCTGTAGTTTGCTATTATGACTGCTTTACATCCGTACTGCGAAGGAGTGTTCCTTCGCAGTACGGATGACAAATGTAGTAGCAAAACGCTTCGAGCGAACCGGAGATGTCAACCATAAATGGATGACGTTTGCCAGTTTGTCTTGTTGTTAGATGGTAAAACGGGCATGGGGGGAATTAATTCGAGTTTGAGACTGTTTGCACATAACTACAGAAACATATTATTATATCCTACATTCATGCTACAATCATGTATCCTCAACGATAACCACACCTATGCAAAAATATACAAAGTATTATGTATCCTTTATCTTTTGCATGTCTTGGAGTGACATATTAAATGTTTATTCAATTATATATCCTAACGTTGTGAGGTAGGTAGTGGTGTCGGACTGACGGGCGGCGGGCGGCGGGCGGCGGGCGGTGGAGCGGCGGCGTGCCAGTGGTGAACCGGCGGCACTGGGAGATGAGGGTCTGACCCGGCTCATGACTACGGCGGTAATTATAGCGGACGCAGGGGACCATTGTGACTCCGCACATTCAAGATAACCTCTGCCCATTTATATACACCAATAACCCGTTTTTTAAATCAAATCAAATCAAAATCGTTTATTCACATGGGAAAGAAGCATTTATGAAAATTTACTGATACTACTGCCAGATTTGCAAAAATACAGCCTCGAGAAGAATCTGGGAAAAAACGCGGAAACGCATTTTTTTGATTTTTTTACATTCATAATTGACTTCGTGCATGATTATTAACCTTGGTATATCTATATTAGTGGTCCGGAGGTAGAGTTTGCATCCGGGCCTACCGCCCAGGGCAAGATAGTGACTGCAAGCGTGACCCTATCTTGCCCTACCTCGGCGAGGACCTGCTAATAGGGTTTGTAGAGGGGTTCGAGCCTCACACAAGAAATGCAAGGAAGGGAAGTGTTAGGCATTTGTGAAAAACTAGAGTAGCAGGGATATTCACCGAGGCAAGCGTGGACTATTTTTACACACCATGCGGAAAAAGCGCACATCTCCTGGTGCGCAGCGTCCGGGTCAGCCCCAACACTTGTGTGTATTTGCGAATAGGTTTTAGTGTCGGTATATAATCAATCGTTGTATGGTTATTGTACTGACTAATAGAAAAGTGGTCAAAGGACAGGCTTGGATTTTCAATTTATGAATTTAAATTATAGTGTAATTTATATAATTTTCTAGAGTAATTAGTGTTATTTATAATTGAATTATTGTTGTTTGATCGAATCTTAGTCAAAATCATAGAATGCATCGATTTATATTGTAATATTTATGAATAGTTAAGCTATCTATTAGAGAAATAATTTTCAGACCCAGATTGGTACTTTCACAGTTTATCTTTTACAAATAAAACTGACCTCATTATAACATTAGTATACATTTTGCTATACTTTATATTTTTATTTGCCGTCATTATTATATATGTAGATGAAAGACATCTCCATTTCATAGAAAAACTGTCCAGTCTATTGAAATGTTTTCGCTTTATTCATAAATATCATAAAAGATAAAAAGTTCTCCGAAGCGCGCTGTGTGGCTCAACAGCGTAGCGCTGAGTGCTACGGATCCATTGTTCGATCAACGTTATCTCCGCCGTTATTCGTTACATGCAAGTTTTCCGATACCGCTCTTTGTTGACCGTAGCAGCGTGGTAAAGCGCTATATCCACTCATTGCAGCAAATTTACTAGTATAGTGTTCATTTTTATATTCATTAATGTGCATTATATTATCATTGATATTTTTCTATTATTAGTACAATTTGTACTAATAATACTAGTCGTTCGCGCCGAACTGAGATCTTGCGCCTGCATTTTACCTCACAGAGAAAAACTTTCGAGGTTAATTGCTTATAACTTTTTTCTGTAAAATAATTGTTTCATTCCTGTATTTGTTTTTCAAGTAAAGGATATAACAGGTATTATACAAAGGTTTAAGTGTGAAGCCGCTTTTGAGATAGACCCCGGGACCAAATGGGTCTGAAAAAAAGTGACTTTGGTGGCCTACCAAATCGTTATTTTCTAATATACCTATATTTTTTAATACCAGTTTCGTATTCTACTTGTCAAGCCTTTTTCAACTTTTTCCCACAAAGGCATATAATGATTATGATTATATTTTAATTATTTACCAAAATTTGCAAGTCAAAATAAATTCTTTATATTAATAATAAGTAGTTCGCCCGAACTGAGACCTCGCGACAATTAATCGTAAGTCGATTAATTAGCTTATTCTGATATGGATTAACTTTGTATGCCTCAAAAGGCAAACTTAACAGTAGCCGCTATTTATAAATTTTTTAACAATGAAATATTAATCCGGCCTTACAGAAAACTAAATTGAAATGCAACATGATGTCTATGACATTCAAAGATGTCTTGAGCTGTCTATTAGTGAAAGAATTTTCACAATCGGATCAGTAGTCCCAGAGATTCCCTCTTAACATTTTCTTATATAACTTTATCTACCATTATCAACATTGAGCTACATAAAAACTTTACTTATTCTCTGGGAATTTCAAGTTATTCCCTTGTATGTTTTAGCCATCTAGAAACAGCCATTTTTAGATAGACCGGGACTCGGGACTTTGCTATGTTACTAAATTGTATTTTGTACTAGTCGTTCGCGCCAAACTGAGATTTCTTTTTTTATTTAAAATTATAGTTGTTCTTATATTCTTTATTGTACACACATTGATAGTTTTTTTTACAATAAGGCCATAACAAAAGATGTACAAAGGCGAGCTTAACCCTTCATAGAGTTTTCTTCCAGCAAACCCTTTGAGTAGGATATAATTTATAGGAGCGAGTAGGTTGTTGTGTACATAGAAATATGATAACAATACAAGTTAATAATAATAAGTTGTTGTTCAAATTGTTGTTCAAGTACAGGATATAAAATATATTATACGTAAGTTTCAGCTTTAAATATTTAGCCTTTTTAACAAGCTCTAATTTAGTTTCACCAGTATCGTTATCTATCGGACTGTAATCAAATCTTGCAAGCTAAATTAAACCCACTTCCCGATGTCTGATTAGAGTTAAATTTGGTGTACTGATGTATCTCCAGTGATAATACAATGACCATGGAACTGGTCTGATGATGAAGGCGGAAGATGGCCATAGGAACTTCTATACAAAACAAGATAAACCATCGAGTTTGGGTTTATTTGATCCGTCTTGACAAATTATCTGGTTACAATATAACTTTTAGTCCTTTTTTATTTACAAATGGCAAAATCTTGATTTTAAAAACCTTTTCAAAGTAGTACTATATGTTTTAATATGGTCGTAATTAATTTATAATATTTTTTTTTTTAATATTAACTAAGTACAGTCTAACAATTCAAAATAAAAATATTTTTATCAGTCAATAAATAATACATCCAATATATATGGATACGTCAACTTGTGCCCATCAAGCTAGCCGCGTTCCCACGCTGTATAGCGAGAGAAATTTGTTGCCCGAGGTATTCGCCTGACCTCGGGTCTCGTCCCCTCTCCCGCAGACGCCGTCCTAAGGCCGCCACAAACTTCTTTGCTTCGGAACACCAGGGCCCCGCCACCTCCACAGCAAACGGCACAAACTCGTACGCTGATTCCAAATCAGCATATTTGTGGTGTTTGCCTAGCGCGGCTGCCTCCGCACCCCCACCGGCGATCCTCTGGGTTGCAGGCAGATGGCAGGATGCGAAGGTACTCACGCATGTGGCATCCCAGATGAGGCAACGCCCTTTTTGCCATGGAATCAGCCATCCAAGTCCATCCGGGCGCTTACCGTCGGAACGCGAGAGGCCGGGAGGTTCGAGCACGCACGGGACCTCGGCCGAAACAAGAGCCCTCCGTAAAATCTCATTTATGGCATGGTGTCGAGGCCTCCGTCCAGCGCAACGAGTACAGCTGAGTCCGTGCAGGCCGTCTGCCTCCACTTTCGCTCCACAAATACACACATGCGGCTCGCAAACTGCACAGCCGAGTCGGTATCCCGCGGCAACCCTAAGGGAGTCGTCGTCCAGCAGCGTGCCCAAGTGAGGAGATGGTAGGGCATGCAGCCAGGCGCCAGATTCCGGCTTAGAGGTGGCGTTTAAACGAGCCAACTCGACTCCCGAGGCTTCGTTGCGCAGACGAGCGAGTGCGTGCGCCCCAACAATTTCATCCCAACCTCTCTGTATACCAGGCCTTGCAGGTAGGTCGGCTTCCGGATATAACCGAGCCCACACGCTATGAGCTTCACTGACGTAAGGAATGCTGATATCGCCGCCCAAATCCGGCACCAAGCGACCGACCAAACCTGAAACACCATACGAAGAGGCGAGAAAGGCAATAGGACCGCACTCCTGCAAACGGCGCACTCCCAAACCACCAAATCGGATTGGCAGGCTAGCCTGACACCACTGCACCTCACTAAGGCTAATATTTAGCATCTCCTCAACAATACGTTTAAGTGTATCATCAAAACTGAGGACCCTTTCTGGGAGCTTCCAAGTAGGTGCCGTCCGCATGACATACGTCAGCTTAGGCATCCCGAAGCAGATCCTCAAAAGCGACAGAGATACGTGTGCCGGGAGATGCCTAAAATGTTCAGCTAGTGATGTCAGGGTCTGCGTTTTTGACTCTAAGCTATCCATCAAGCCCTCCGCAAAAATGGGGGAACCCAGGAGGTACAGAGAGTTCCGGTCCATGATTCTGAGCCCAGGGATTAGAGACGTAAAACTCGCACTTGTTTCCGCCGCCACCGAGCTACAGGGATAGAACTCGCACTTCGCGGTGTTCACCTCCAAGCCCAGTTCTTTCAAGGCGGGGAAGAGTGCCATCACGTCTCTCTGGACTACCTCTGGACTGCCGCCAATTGTCCCATCATCCAAATACCATACGTTAAGGGGACTCTCTAGGGACTTTATGGCTTTGTGAATTGCCATGCTGAAAACAAGAGGCCCTAGGGGGTCCCCCTGCTGTGCCCCAACCTGAGATGAAATACAATTGCCGTCGAACGACAAATTGCTGGGGGATGCATAGCACTGGCACAAGAAGGGGAAGATTGACGGTGTCAACTCTCTGACCTCTGACAGCAACGGTCCCCTTTCAATGCTGTTAAAAGCATTGCGAATGTCTAATTTCAGGAGGACGTCGTTACTTTCCTCACGCATTACGAAAGCCCGTGTCGCGTGGATTGCGGCTTCACACCCAAGGGGTGTGCCAAAACCCAACTGATGGGGTTGAAGATAAGGTGTAATCGAACCTCGAACTGCCTGGCAGCACAGTTTTGCGACCAATCGCCGGAAGGTATTACCCACTGCTATCGGCCTTATGCCACCATCCTTCTTTTGAAGGGCACAAAGAGACCCACCGTAAAGAAAAGGGCAGACATCGGTGTTTAGGTTCCCTTTCAATAGAAAATTGCAAAGGCGCGTGAGGGACTCCAGCAGCTTGTATCCGTTATCGCCTGCCGACGAAGAGGTCAACTCCTTGAGGTGTTCCGGGCGCAGTCCATCCATACCAGCTGCCGAGCCGCGGTAAAATGAATGGAGTGCGCCCGAGACATCCTCCGCTTTTACGGTCAAGCAAGGCGTAGAATCGTCGTCGGGTGCCGGGGGAATACTTAGCGGGCGGGTGGGAGCGGGATGCTTGTCTTTAAGAATTGCGAGCGTGTCGGCCCCCGATGGGGCAAAAGTGCAGTCCGAGGTAAGTAGGCGCGCGGCTCCACGGAGGTCCCCCTCGTAGACCTTTGCCTGAACGGACCTATAAAAAGACGGAGCCTTTGAGGGCAAAGAACTTGTAAGCATGCAAAACTGGGACTTTATAATATTTTCCTTAACTTTTGCCGTAAGCGATTTATTGTCCCCTGATTCCGGCAGTCTCAAAGAAGTATAGGCGAATGACAATAACGCCACCCAGTCGACAGTGCTATTGGACTGAACACACTTTTCAATTAAAGATGATAACTTTCCAGCCGCCATACATCTCGCTCCTTTAGGCACATGCCTAAGAACCCGAACCTTAGACTTAAGGGTAGGCAAGTCGTCCAAACTAAGACCCGGCAATGAATCTGCTGTCGCAGCCGTTGCAAGTGTCGTGACGTCTGCCGTCGCGAGAGGCGCGGGGACCACAGGGCCTGACAACGCGGGCGCAGGGACCGCCGAGCCTGACAGCGTGACGCCCCTGTGCATTCTCCCGATGTGAACCTTAAGACCGTGGGGAAGAGAATATAGTTTGGCCGAGCTTGGGCAGTGTGGGCAAGGGGCACGCATGGGACTTGCCATGGCAAACAATTGAGTCTCAAACAAACAAACCAAATTATAATTAAGAACAAAAAATAAATTTACAAGCTAATCAATAATAGCAAGATAATAATTAAAAATTAGTCAAATCAGATTAAAAATTGATATACAATAAAAATAATGTACAAAGAATACATTACATCAAAATATAATTTTCGCATTAATAAATATAATGGACTCAAAGTAGAAAATAAGTAGCAGATAACAATTCAGCGGGTTTCGTAAAATAAGTGTTCAATATACATCGAGAATTGCGTCCGAACTTGAAGCGGGTGCCGCCCTCTATGGAGCACAGGTAAAACTATATATATTTATTAAATGGGGCTCCGTTATAAATTTTCTGCGACTCGGGTCTGCTGAATGCCAAGGCGACACAGGTTTAGCAGGCGCCGCGCCGCGTCGACTTTATAGATCCGCGTAGCAAATAAGCTTGATCAATGGCCACAAAACAAATTAGTTCGTAGCCTGGAACAGAGATGGCGCTAATTGCGTGGTCGATTAAGGGATTTACTTAATAAATAGCAATTTCCCTTATTTTCACAATTCTGCACACTGTCAACACTTTCCACGCGGTGATTTCTTGCTTGAAGTGGAGCAGAGATGAAGTTTAGTCTGGATAAACCTGCACTACCACTTTTTCTGGACCGGGCAACTTCTTTGTGTTGACTTCCAATTTAAAAGCTTCACTTGCGCGTATATGCCGGGATAACATAGGACCGCTTGAATTGGGTATAAAACTTCACATTTATTCCGGAATTAGCGAGAGAAACTCAAAACTAATACATAATAATAATTATAAACACAGAGGCCTAACCTCACACGGGGCCTCCTACCCGCTTTTTTTTTTTTAGTAGTACTTCTTTAAAATGGACCCCGAGACAAAATCAATCTAAAAACAGTGACTTTGGTGGCCAACCAAATTGTTATTTTCCAACCTAGATTGTTTTTAAACGGTTCATACTCTACTTGCAAAGTTCTTTTTAATGATACCTGACGTTGCTTCCAAAGTATCATATGGGTGTTTCCTCAATTTTCTCATGCATATAATTTTAATTTCAATTTTTGGCTTTAGGCCAGTCAGTCAACTAACAGGTCTGGCTTTGCTCGATCAAGAAACTAGATATATTCGACTAGACATGTTACTATTATTTTTCTGTAATAATATTTATTTTGGAATTATATCGTTATGATTTATAAATCATAACCGAATCCCAATTTTTTATTTATTTATTTATTGAGATAAAAACGGTTTTCACCAGCTACATTTATCTCACATATTTATCATTCATAAAAAAGAAAAATATATTATAAACTATAAATTAAAAATTACAATGTCAATCTTATAAATTAAATACTACAAAATGTCATTTAGCATTCACGCTTTTTACTAGTAATATCCCATTGATCGATTAGGTGTTCACAAAACGTCAAAAAAACTGTAATCAAGTTTTTCCACTTATTAAACATAATGTCGCAGTCAGGGTTGGCGGCAAGAATTGCATTTAGCCGGAGGCGGGTTTGAATTAGCGGAGTCATAGATCGCGATACAGTGTGACCGTAATCAACGTAAAATAGATCTTGCGGCCGGGCCTCGCCTATTTACAGGAACCCCTGGTTCATCTGGCACAAACAACACACAAAGTAGTTCATGCAGTTGAAGAGAATCAACTGAACCTCTGATAATCTTGCAGCAGATAGTGAGCTGGTCCAGCGCTCTAATCACTTCTAGTGAGTTGTAGCCAAGTTGACCGAGCAGAAACTTATTCGGGTAAAGGAACGGGTATAGAGACGGCCATAGAGTTTCTTATATAGCGCCTTTTGAACCTTCTCAAGCATTCGCGTGTAGGTAACATGATAAGGATTCCAAATACATGCACTAGATTCAAGCTTGCTTCGGACCAATGAATTATACAGTGTTCTAACAACTTGCGGATTTTCACCAAGTCCCTACCGTTGCGTAACTCAAAACCAAGACGTCGATAAGCCTCTTTGGTGGGATCAGTCGTATGATTGTGGACAGTGAGGCTGCGATCAAATATTACCCCCAGATCTTTAATAGTATTTACTCGATTAATTAACGTATGGTTTAATTGATAATTATAGGAAATTGGTTTTCTTTTACGGTCAAAGGTATATGGGTATACTTTTAAGGTCATAACATTACAATTATTCACATTAAATTGCATTTTATTTTTCACACTCCATTCATAAATTTGATTCATGTAATTTTGTAAGTCAAGGCAGCCACTCGGAGATTTTATCTCAAAAAAGAGCTTAAGATCGTCTGCGTACAAAAGACATAGCAGTAGTCAATACTTTAGGTAAGTCATAAATAATTATTTGAAAGAGCAGTGATCCGGTAATAGAACCCTGACTAACACCAGATTTAGTATAATAAGGTTCAGACACATGAGTGCCATACATTACATATTGCCGCCGGTCTCTCATATAGTCAGATAAAAAATTAAAAAAACAGAGTGAAACCAATAGCTTCTGTAATAATATGTCGTTATCAATTCTATCAAAGGCTTTTTGAAAATCGAAATAAATAACGTCGGCCTGAAATCCTGGATCCATGATCCATGAATCGATCCATGGCACTACAGACATAGTCAACCAGACTTAAAAGGTTCGTATTTACGGAGCGACCAGTTCCAAAACCAAGTTGCTCTTCGCCAATTTGCTGTTTTACCTATCTATATGTATATATTATTGTGCAGGATATACTCAAAAACCTTTGCACATAATATTGCTATTGGGCGGTACTCGTCTACAGAGGTTCTCTTACTACTGTTTGGGATAAGGCTCACCCTTGATAACTTCCATTGGGAAGGGTATTTTCCATTAAATATTATGTCAGACTACTATTTGATAGTCTGGTTTCCCGATAATAGTTCTCAGTGAGTCGAGTTCCGGATCGTATGTTACTAGGGGATGCGGCTGCCGGCTCGAGCGCGAGTGGAGGCTCTCGATCGCTAATTGGATGGAGGGGACGAGAGCTCTCTCTACTACTGGCTACAAACTAGATAGGCCAACAAGAGGCTTTGCCGGCCTCCGGGCGCTCTGACTGCGGCGACTTCTTACAACACTGACTACATGCATTATATACACATTGAGATTTACTGACTGAGCATCATGACGTTACCATATAAGCAATCAAGGCATAATTAACGGATTGAAAACCAGAACAATAATATGCAATGCTTGTGATGTGATCAAACGCTATAAAATCTAAGTTTTTTATTCATTTGGGCCCTATGGAGGCACTTAAGAAAGTTAATCATTCTGATTGCCATCCAATATTATAGCTATACTTGCGATTTTTTATTAAAATTATAATTAAAGAAATGGTTACTGTAAGTCAACCAAAACAGATAGAAATATATTTGCGGAGTTTTCTGTAGAATTTTAGAGGATGGACTACTATTATTTAGTACATCACGTACTTTTAGACAACTTGGTTGAAAAATAATGTTTTTTTCTACTTAAATATTATAAACTTAATTAGAATTTATTATATATATACATAAACAATTTAAAAGGATATTTCAATTATTTTAAACTGTAGTCCTTTGAAATATAAAATGTCCAATGAAGGGTCAGCAAAAATACATATATGCCGCGGGTTCAAACCCCGCCTCAAGAGATAATTTTTCCTTTCTAAATTTATCACTATAGTTCTGCCTAGCATAGCTTATGCTATATAAATAAAATCAAGCAAAAATACATTACAGCAGTATTTTGAATATTTGCGAATTTATACAATACAATTACTATTTATTAGCACCTTCAAAATATTGGTACATATAATTTAACATAAAAGCTACAATGGGCGGTCTAATTATATGATGTTATTAATATAATCTATGTATAACCAAAAAATATAACTTTCCGTTTGAAAGCGACAGGTACAAGCGCGAAATAGAATCCTATTAGAGTGTACAAGCTTTCACGCAAATTAGTGCCATAAACATTACGTTGAAATACGTCTAGTTATTATAAATTAATGTTAATTCAAGTAAAGCAAAAAAAGACAAATTTCTTGGTGGTCAAAATGATGCCTATCATGAATAAAAAAAAAAGCTTAAAAATACCGACTTCAGTCAAAACTAAAATATAAGCGCTTTGGATTCAAATTTAAATTCATGTTATCTTCACTTCTAAATATAGTAACAATATATTTGAAAATGTTAAGATAATGATGTGAATGTTTTGATGTAAGTACACTATGTTGGTGATCTTATAGATAAATCGATATCCAAGAAAGATCGACTCGTCTTATAATCATTATTTTTTATTCAATCTCCAACGACTATCACTATAATTTTGTACTTGCTAAAGACATCGATAAAGCCTGAGCGTGCTTCCAGTATCATTGATTTAATTACTTTGTTTGCCGTAGCACTGCGTAAAACGTATACGATGATTTAATTATCTGAAACAAATGAAAAAACAAAATCTGTACGTACACGTAAACATTAGTACAATATTAAGTATATTTACTAGTATTAAATTGCTGGGTTTTTAGTTAGTCAATAAATTCATAAATTAATTAAAATTTTGATTTATTCTCCATAATCTAGCTGCGTTGTTCAATTGACACTGAAAACTATACAGAAAAATTGCTCACTACAAGTCGTCGTGCTTATAGGTAAGTTATCCCTTATTCTTTTCCCACTTAATGGAGTCGGCGCTACACGGACTTTTCTTTGAGGAAGAGTAAAAGTAAAGAAAAGACATTTCCTTTCATGTTTAATGCAAGTGCGTATATAAGTGGCCAGGCTTGTGACCTGTGGTCCTAAAAGACCGGTCACAAGCCGCCTAGCCAAATAGTTTGTTTAGTTATTCAGTAATTAACTAATCGCTAAGTAACAGGACAAGCAATTTGAAACCTTAACTGGGCACAATGAAAGGTCTATTAGATTTGTGATGGTATTTGTATCGATAGAAACTACACGAAGTGTTTTGGTTTTTGGATAGGCGGCTAAAATGTCGACCTTCTTTGGGAATGCTTGTTATAAATCAACGAACCTTCGCATTTCAACGTGCAACGTGCACGTGAGCCAGCTAGTTAGAAATGTGTTAGAAAAATAGCACAATCAAAATACACGCCACTTTACTTCGTCAAAGTGTGTGTTTGAAACATAGCGAAGTGTTGTGTATTTTTCACCTTGGTTACTCTAATGAAAAATTATAATTAATAATTCAACGCAAGGAAAGCTTAAAAAATGCTTCACCGCTTTATCTTCGGAAGCTTGATCAGATTAAATGTATTTATACACATGCACTATTGACAATAACTAAACGACTACTGATCAGATCTTGATCAAATTTAAATGGGACCAATGGGAAAACACCAGCTTTGTAAGAACAAAAATAATCAAAATCGGTTTACGTCAAAAGAAGTAAAAAAGATAAATATGTTTTATATACAGTCGAATTGAGTACCTCCTCCTTTTTTGTGAAGTTGGTAAAAAAATGACAGCAGTAATCGTTAAAGAAATGGACGAAAGCTCTTTTAACACGAATTCGTCCAACAACCAGGCCTTCAGTATCACACATAAGTATAAGGCCGCGTGATGGATGGAGTACCTTCATGAAGGTTTGCAGTGAGAGCGGCACGACGCGGCCGGCGGCGGGGCGCAGCGGGCGCTGTGCGCGCTCCATCAACACCAGCAGCGCGCGCCGGAACCGCGGCGCCGTCGCCAGCCACTGCATGGCGTACACTGACGGCACAACGCGCGAGCTCTGCACCACACACAATGCACGCCTCTATCAGGTGTACGAAGCCCGCTACCTTATAGCTTACAATTTATTTGTTTTGCTGGATATGCAAGCATTTCACCACTATCTCAACTGATGGAAAGTGACGATGCGGCCGAAGATGAAACATACTTGCCAAGAAGGTACCTATTCACTCTAACGTAAGCAATAAGCTAACTTTTTTTTATGTGTGATAGGCAAGCATTTGACCACTATCTCACCTGATGGAAAGCGATGATGCGGCCGAAGATGTAGCATGCCTGCCTAGAAGATACCTATTCACTCTTGACTTGAAGACTGCCAGATTATACCGCTCAGGAAACAAAGACGTAGGCAATAAGTTCCACTCCCTCGCAGAACGGATGATAAACGTAGAAGCGAAACGCTTCGAGCGAGCTGGAGGTATGTCAACCATGAATAGATGACGTTTGACTGTTTGTTTTGTTGTTAGATGGTAAAACGGGCTTGGGGGAATTTACTCATAACTTACTTTTTTATTTTACACTTTATCGTTAATATATTTATGCGATTATACATATAAGAACTTTATCACTTCATTTTAATCAGCTTTATTTGAACTAGTATTTATTTAATTATTTAACTCTTAATAACGAACCATAAAATATAACGATATACATACATAAAAATATAGCTAAATTAAGTGAAGTAAGATACAAATTATAAAAAGAAATGTTAAAAATGGTTTAGACGATCTTTAATGTTCGGCAAAGTTCCCAAAATGCTTGCTGCATTACCACGCTGTATAGCAAGGCTTATCCTCTGCCCCAAATACAAACCAGCATTTTGGTCATGTGCCGAATCAATCAGTCTCTTAGACAAATCTTTGAAAATTTCTAAAGCACCCGGTCCCCATGGCTTTATTTTAAGTGTTACAAATTTAAGTGAGACTTTTTAAATGGGGTATCATTGAAAAGAGATTTGAAAATTATCTTTACATTTCTTTTACGTAATTAATGACGATCCGTTACCATTTAAAGTTGGTTAGGCTTGAAATCGTACAGATCGTCCATAATTAGAGATGAGCATCAAGTCACGTCGAATAAGCTTACCTCTACGGTGACCTGGTTCCCGTAGTAGCAGTACAGGAACAGCTCGGTGAGGATGCAGCAGATGAATAACGTCATCGAAGCAAACTCGATGCTCAGAATGCTCAGCTGCGGACCAAACCACAAGTCACTTACAATGTTCCCTTATCCAGACTACACCCGGCAATTGAAAGAACTGCCCGTCGGCTTTTCCACCCGTTCGGTGCACGTTCGCCTTCTAAGCATGGGTGTCGTGTTCGATTCCTAGTTCTGGTTGTGATTGTGTGTGGGATGTAAATGTTTCCGGCACCCACGACACAAGTCATCAACTTAGTGTGGGATGCACGGATGTGAATGTGGAAGGGTTTATTTTAATGTTTACAAATTACTCACGCTGACGATTTTGTAAGCCGCCATGCACAAGATCCAACCACCGATACCGAATTGCACTAAGATGGCCGTCCCAAAGATATCTTGCACCGCTCTCGTACACCTGATATACATCGAACACTTAAAAGTATTAGTAAACAATACTAAATTAAAAGCTTAGTACCTGGATGACCGAGCTTTGCTCGGCTGAAAACACGGATAAAACGACGTTTTCTAAAATTGAAACCTAGCTAGATCGATTTATTGCCCCCGAAACCTCCTGCATACAAAATTTCATGAAAATCGTTGGAGCCGTTTCTGAGATCCTAATTACACTTATATATATATATACATGAATTGCTCGTTTAAAGTTATTAGATAAGTGATAACTCGGTCGTAGTTAACACGCCACTCAATCTAGTGGTCGCGGTTTGAAATCCAACGACGGCCTAGAGCTTCCAGTGAAGAGAACACAATGATAAAATGCATGGTGGTAGGGCATTTTGTTGGCATCACCTTTATATTCAAGTGAACATCTGTCTACAAGCTCTAAATGAAGTTCCAGCAGGTATTGATAGCCATAGATTTAAGCCTAGCGTGTTCGCCATTCTTGCTTATGCAAGCAAGAGTGGCTATGTAGTTACGTACAAGTTGAGTAGCTATCAAAGGCTAGCCTGTCAGAGATAAAATAATGAACTCTAAGTAGCCCAACAGAGATCATAAGTAGCTCACTCGGAGATCTTGCGGTAATGCGTGAGACAGTCTCGAAAGAGTCTGTGAAGCGCTTGCTCGTAAGTCTCCCGGCTGACGGCGGTAGCGGCGCGCGCGCTTTCTGGGAGATGCTCCAGATGCATCCTGCAACGGAAACACACACGATATACACTAAACAGTCAGCAAGCCCAATCTGCAGTGGCTGCAATCTAGCGCATAACGCACCGCACGATCCAAAGCT
The DNA here is from genome assembly GCA_948107665.1 of Lomographa bimaculata. NCBI lineage: Eukaryota > Metazoa > Arthropoda > Insecta > Lepidoptera > Geometridae > Lomographa > Lomographa bimaculata. The sequence continues at coordinate 22,198,251 of OX403586.1, forward strand.
GCGTCGTGCACTGGTTGAGGAGAGTCGCGATGAATGCGTCCATGGTAGTGTTCGCTATCCCCACAAGAGTCGTCACGTAATATGAGTACATTAAGACTAGGCAAAATCTGAAAATACAAGCAACATTTTAAACTTGAACCCAATTGTATTTTACTGTTATCTACTTTTTTTTTATGTGTACCTCAAAACTTCTTTCCAGGTGAAAAGATTTTGGTTTTTTTTGGGCGAAAGCTGTTACTTTCCCATTGGTCTCATATAAATTTGATCAAGATCTGACCAGCAGTTTTTGAGTTATCGTCAATAATGAGTCTTTAATACATTTTATCTGATCAAGGTTCCGAAGATAAAGCGGTGAAGTCGGTTTTTGTAAGCTCTGTTTGCGTTTAATTGTCTTTAAATAACAATATTAGCATGAATAGCCAAAATGAAACTTCGCGGAAGCGTGGCTACTTAAGCGTCACGTCTTATCATCAGGTAAGATGTTGGTCAAATATTTGCTTATCTCAGATAAAAACCAAAAAATAATATGTTAGTTAATCTTTAAATGGCTATATCAAATTGGCATTTCCCATGACCCATATACATATATACCTAATGCATGTTCTTATCTCTGTCGCTGCTTCTGACTTTATCATTTCAATTGTTTTTCTTGCATGATTTGTTCTTGGGCACTTCGGATTTTGTTTCAAAATGTTTTCCTATATAATAATATTATATAATATTCAATGAATTTAGCTGCTAATATGAATTAAAATTAATGTATTAAAACTAACTTGATTGAGTCCACGTATTCAAAGAACACCCAGAATGGGAACTCGACTGGTTGTGAGCGCACGTGGTGCAGCACGGGGAATACGATCCATAACGTACACGTGACCACCGCTGCTCCGGAATAGCCGCGAGCAAATCGCGCAGCGCCGCGCGCCGTTCGCGCCAGCTGCGCGCGCGCCTCTGAGTCCACCGGATTAAACAGAGGGTCTGCACACACACATACCGACAGAGTTAGAGACAGACTACTCGCGCTCCCGAGTCACGGCCGCACACGAGGCGAGGCGGCGCGTACCATCCAGCGTCGCGACCACGCCATCAATTCGCTCGCCCTCCACGTAGAACACGAGCTGCTTCACGATGGACGTGACGTGGCACAGAAGCAGGAACATCACGCGCGCCAATTTGTCCATGTCGGCGCGCTTCTGCCACGAAAGAACGACTCCGATAATATTGATTTATGAATTCAATAAATGCATTTATTTGGTTTAAGCGTAGGTATAAACAGATGTAGGGTTTAGTGTATCAATATAGTTCCCACACTTGCTCATAATAGTGACATGCAAATATCGACTTAAGGACTAGGTAGTTAGTTATCTTTAAAGCGTCATAATAATAATTTTGATTATTGTTACTATATTTGATATGAGGCACAATTACGATAAGAGGAAATGGAAAATTCATCACTAAAGTTATAATGTCAAAGGATGTCAAAATTTCAGAATATTAATGTCAAAGATAATAAAGTTACTAAAATATAATTATGTCATCAGTTATTACAATCCCGCAATTGAATATAAGTATAATTTTATGATGTTTACAATTATAATGAAAGTCATTTACAGTGAAGTAGGTTTTTTCTAGCAGCCATTCTTTGAATTTGTTTATAAATTTGCTATACGATAAGTCTTTGATACTGTTGACAAAGCGTTATAGATTTGACCACATCTAGCGTAACAGCTCTTTTTATACAAAGTTGTTTTCGGCACCTTTGGTAAAAACAATTTTATTAAGATTTCTCGTATTTCTGGGATATATTTCACGAGCTTGCCTAAAAAAATTTATATATTGGCCGTCAGTAAACCACTGTTAGTGGAAGTGCGAGGTTGAAGCATTACCTGATAGGCGTAGATGCACTCTTGGACGAGGTAGGCGCTGGTGACGCTCAGAGCCAGCGCGCGGTAGGCGTCGTGCAAGCGCACGGAGCCGCGTGGAAACGCAGGGCGTAGTGGAGAGCGGGACGAGGGGCGGGGCAAGCGGCAGAATCCGCAGCGCCGCAGGTAGCGCAGGTGCACGTGCACGCTACTGCCCGCCGGCGACCTGCGCGCAAATATAAATTATATATATATATAATATAATATATAAAAATATTCAGTACGCGGCTACACAAAAAAAAACCTTAATTTTTCGATATCTTTGCCGATTAGGTATAGTTATCATACAGTGTATTTGAAACTAACTAAACAGACTGTTCCTAATAATAAAGTAAAACATACATACATAGCGATGGTAACAATGACGAATAAATCAGTGCTCAAGCTAAACCCAACACCGCCCGCCTCAGGCCCGGGCCTCAGCCAGTAAGGAGGCGGTTAATTACAGGAGACACGATAATAACACGTCTTAGAACTGTAGGGACGGTGTGGCGCCACTCCCCAACAGAAACACTAGTTATACCACGTAGTTTTGTCTGTGTTTAAATTATTTAAATAATTACATCAATCTACTGTGTTGTTAGTTTTACTAATATTTATAATAACACCGAGACAGCTACTACGGGTGTGTGCCAATTACAATGGTGTATTTAAAATACTAGATTGCGTTTTGTTTTAACCATTTTAATTCATCAGTAATTGCTTGGTTTGGTATAACCTCATATTGACCCCAGCTAACCATATTGACACGAGGAATTGCTTGTACAAAACTAGTTTAATATGATGATAACTAACAACGCTTCTATAGAAACCATCAAACTCGTAACAATTATTTTTCACATCTGTTCGCTGCTTGCCCCCTTGCTGTTTTTGCCTTTTTTTCTAACCAATTGTTGATCTATGCCCACTTTTTTTAATCCTGTTTTTTTTATTATTCCGCTGTCTGTGTCTAATATCATTTCAAGGAATTTTGCCAAAATTACGTTTTATATTGCTTGTTTGTCAAAATATATAATAGCATAAATTGAAGCGCGATGCATCACAGACACATGTGATCTTACATCATTTATAGAGTGAAGGGTACGTTATTTCCACAAAATAATGCATCAGTGCTTCACTAGATGTGCACGGCGCGACCGATCGACGACAGATGACGCGTGATACTAATGATGTAAATAGAGTTCTATGCACGAACAACAATGTTGAACTACAATGTTTGTTAAGTCATCAACCCTTCAGGCCATCAATAATAAATAACAAGATAAATATAATTATAACGTAGCTTTACGAAATCCAGATATATATGTCAAATATATTTAAATATATAAAATCACAAGCACATCCACGTGGAATTTAGCCCATATATATATTATATTTTATCTTCTTAAAAATAATCGGCAGACATCTTGTTCTATGGTTAACGGGCGAGAAGAAAAGAAAGATACTTTTTGATGTATGTCCTTTTTCTGGTATGTTCGATAGCATTTTACACCACTATCTCACCTGATGGAAAGTGATAAATCGGCTGAGGAGACTTCCAATACAATGTACTGTTCCATATTATATACCTGTTAAACCAACGACGCGACGTTACATTATTAAGACACTCCACCGAGCAGGAGACGAACCAACTAGCACATAATGTGTCCACCGCGCTGGAATCGGGTCTATATTATTACAGATAGAGAGAGATTGTGCCAATGCAGAGTTCTGAGGCAAGTAAAACCCAAATCAGATGACGTTATTCAGAAATAAATCATTAAAGCCGTTTCTTTTGATAAACCTCGGGACAAAATGTATAAAAGCAGTGATTTTGGTACCTTACTAATTTGGTATTTTCAATATAGATATTTTAAAATCTTTTCGTGCTCTCATTATCTCTTTTTATAGAAATCCCAAAGGGTCAAAAAACAACACTTATATTTATTATGTATGGTTGCCCACTAAATATTTACGTTCGTTTTAGGCTTTGGACCATAGCTTTACATATTCTTTTACATATTCGAAATTATTTATTTGTATGGCTTAGATGCTAAATGCATAGTAGAAATATATTTCTTCTATGCTAAATGCTTCTGACAGTCGGAAGGACGGGTAAAGTGTTGAACCGCCCAAGTCAACTTATCAACTTAATTAACTTTATCTCGCCTCGCTCGATCGATATTAATGTTTGGATAATAGTTCCTTCTACAAACAAACCCACAAACAAACTTTACCCTATGTACATGATATAATTATAATAGCTCACTTAAGATCTAGTGGACGTTAATTATACTGTCAATAGCTGTCGTAATTAATATATCAATTCGTCCAGTGTTTCGTATTGAAAGGATAATATGCATGTACCCGGTGAAATTACTAATCTGTAATTTATAAGGGTTGAGTAGAAAACGAAAACGCCCTTAAATTTTGATTATATAGTAGGTTTAGAACCAGTAAGATAATTATTGAAATCCTACTTCTTACTAATATAATGAATCCGATAGTTTGCTAGTAAGTGTGTATGTATGTTTGTTCCCTCTTCACGCTTTAACGGCTGAACGGATTTGGATGATATTTAGAATGTACATAGCTTATACAAAAAACACATAGGCAACTTATTAACTTGAGAATAGCGGGCGAAGCCGCGGAGCACAGTTGTTTATATATATATATATATATATATATATATACACCACTAGTTTTTAATTACCAAAATAAAACAAACAGCGTAATCGACTGCCATTACTGAACACATTCACGAAAGAGTTATGAGAAAAGATAATTATGTCGAAAATTATCCTTAAAAATAGGTAATTATTGGTAAAAAATCTGACCGTACTCATGAAATGTTTATTACCGCACTTTCATTCAATATTTTCACTTAAACATGCAAGCTTGGGCTAGTTCGGTAAAACTCGACCGCTACATCGGTATTTGCGTGTCGCTGCCTAGCCAGAAGGAAAGAAACAAAATCTCCATTTTTATTCATTAATCCCAGAAGCTCGGGTAAGTGAGTGTCGTGTCGTAAGTGATCGGCCGATCACGTGTCGCCACCTAATCAGAAGGAAAGAAACTAAATTTCCATTTTCATTCTTATTACCAGAAACTCGGGTAACATCGGCAATAATCGGCATCGGTCGATCACTTCCGCTGTTGCTGATTACTTCCGAGGTTGGGTTAGGTTTTTTTTTTTAATTATTATATTATCATCGCTTTTTATTTTGCGATGGTTGTTGCTTATTTAATATTTTCTTGTCATTAATTTGATTCAAGGTTTTTTTTTTTTAATTAGTATATCTAGTATTTTACATCATTCATTTTCATTCCTTTCTTTTTATGGCTTCTGATTTAATTTTTGTACATAATTCTTTTTTGAAATGCCATGTAACGCTAGATTTATTTACAATGTTTTGATGCTCTGTCTATTTTAAGTTGTCACTTTATTTCCTTCTTCTTCCACTGCAATAGAAAATATTTAAAATTGGACCACAACCGACACATACGCTCATAAGAGCGTAAGGAGGGCCGTGATCTGATTAAGAGTTACTTCTGAATCTTTCTAAATCTCTAGAACAAATTGGCCTTGATTAACAGGGTTTTAAGTATATATGTAAAAATAATAGAAATAGGTCCGCATCAATTCATTTACCTCCATTCTTAATCCTACTTTATAGATATAGTAGATCCATTTGCCTTTGCAGCTTATCCCAGTATATCTTCTGCATAGGCTAGAAAATGGATTCGGCGGTCGTCATTGTCAATTAGTTCATGGAGATTGTGTTCAGTAAATTGATCACCCATTCTCCACTTGCATTCCAGTCCCTTAAGGCCATACTTTGGACAGTGGACCAGGATGTGTGTGTGTGTTTCTGGTGTCTGGTTATCGCAAGTGTAGAATGGGTCATCGACCAGTTTGAACCTATGCAGATACGATTTTATTCCTGAATGACTACTATACAACTGTGTTCTGATGTTTGTGGTATTAAGTTTGCTAAGAATCTTGTAGGCTTTCGTTGTATCTGGAAATAGTCGCTTGGTTTCAGACCCTTGTGATGCTGCTGCAGTATCTCTCTTGCCATTTTGCCTTTGTGTTTGACCTGATGGTTCGCTTAGCATAGGACAGAGGAAATGCATCGTATGAGGAGCCGTCTTTAATTTCAGGGCTGCATGTTTCGCTATTTCATCTGCTTTTTCGTTTCTCTTTCTTTTTTTTCCAGGAATATTGTTGTGTGCTTTAATCCAGTACAGTCTTATATCCATTTTTCCTTTTGTGATCTTTTCCTGTATCTCCACAGCGATTGGATGTTCCGTAGCTGGGTCGCAAATGGAATCTAAAGCCGATCTTGAGTCGCTCAGAATGTTCCTGTGTTTTTGATCCGATAGACAGACCACTGCACTGAGGATTGCCAGTAATTTGGCTTAAAAGACACTGCAGTAGTCTGCCAGTCGTAGTTTAATATGTTTCGATTCCGCTCCTTCTTCCCAGATGGAAACTCCTGCTCCCACTTTTCCTTCTATTTTACTACCGTCCGTGTACAGCTTTGGCCAGTTGTTGTCTATTTTTTCTACATCCGTTGGACTGTGAATACTTCCGTGCGTTAGTCGTTTCCGAAGGGATGGGTGTGGCAGTTGGAATCTACTGACTCTTTTTTCAAGTTGGCGCCCCGGCAGTTCCTCTAGCTGTCTTCCTCTCTTTATTTCGTAGAGTTTGGCGTTCTCTTGTAGTCTTAAATCCAAGGGATCAATCCAATCAGATCCAATAAGATTCTTGATACTAAGGCACTTGCTGACAAGGACGTTGTACGGTGAGCTCTGCTTATTTTAATTGCAAACTTTCTGGTGATTCTGTCCAGTTGATGTTTGATATATTTTTTATTACTTACAAAAGCCCAAGCTCCTGCTGCATAGAGGACTATAGGCTCAACAGCCGCAAGGTAAATCGTTCTGGTAATCTCCGGGTTCAAGCCCCATTGAGTTTTCACCGCTCCTGCGAGCATTTTGTAAATGTTGGATGTCTTCCTGGTGATGTTGTCCAAATGAGGCTTGAAGGTGAGTGATCTATTTATTGTTAGACCCAGAATTTTCATACTATCTGTGAGCTCCAGCTGTTGTCCACCGAGCAGCAGTCGCGGAAGATTTTTTTAGTAATTGTAAACTGTTTAAGAGCTTCTACATTACCGGGTTGTATTCGGAGGCTAGATATAAGTTCTTCTGTTTCTGTCCTAATTTTTGCCTGTTCTATGAGTCGTAGACTTTGTCATCCCATGGGTAGAAGGTTTCTGCAAGTACTCTTGCGGATTCATCTTCAGACAGTGTGGTACCGTCGGGTGCTCTTAAGAGTTTGTCTTCCATGTGTTCGCTGGTGCTATTGAGTATTCTATAGGTTCTATCCCATATGGTTTCTCTCTCCTGGGTATTGCAGAAATTCTTCCAGCTACTCGTGATTGTGTCTTCAATACTCTTTTTGTATTCTTCCTTCTTCTTAAGATAGAGTTCAATGACAAACGGTTTGCGCCTCACGTTAGCTTTTCTTATTTTGTGTCGGATTCTGATTATTTCTCTCCTTTTTTCAGTCTTAGGTTAGTTTAAGCGCAGAGAACCTCCACGTGGTGCCCCTGGAAACTGTCTGAACCCGGTAACGCAGGTGTTCAGACAGGCTAATACTCTGCCTCACAGTTGTTACGTGCGGTAACTGTGGACTGTGACGGGATGCCAAAATTGCGGGATGCGTCGGGGAGGTATGTAAAAGGCCCTTTTCAGGGCCCCTCCTCCGACCCTTCTACGGACCTCCTAGAGGCTCCCGTAGGGGAAAAAGGCCCTTCTCAGGGCCGCTCCTACCCTTCTGCGGACCTCTTTGAGAGTTCAATGGAGGGTGTGGGAGTGTCGTCGGACTTGTCCGAAGTAGACGGGGAGAAAGGTAGCCGCCGAAAGCGGCCGTCTTCTTCGTTCTTTGTGCCCGGGCATTTAGACTCGGACACGGAGATCGAAGGGACGGCGGCCGCTAAGGTGCATACCGCTAAACGAGGGGGGAAGAGGAACGCCAAAGCGGGTTCTAATAGAAAAGACTTCGTCAGGAGTTCTCCGACGTTGTCAGATGGAGAGCTGGATGAGCTCCTGCGAACTAGACGCTTCAAGAGGGGGTCGGCCGCAGTCGTCGCCGGCATTGCAAGTGGCACCGAAAGCGAGTCCGAGGCCGGTGCAATCGTCGGTGACGTCAGCGCGCTGAACGCTCAAGAGCTGAGGGTGCATGCGGGTGAAAGCCTCGCCTGCATTTTAGAGGTTGCCAAGAAGTCTGGTAACCTCAAAGGCGAGTTTGTGGGTCGCCTGAAGCGGTCAACATCGACCTTAAGAGAGGTGGTCGACGCTTTGGCTAGCAGGAGCGAGGCTGAAGAGACGCGGCGTCTTAGAGCGGAGAACTCCCGCCTGCGCCTTGAGGTCGAGTCGCGCAAGGCGGAAGTAAAGGCGCTGCGTCGAGGTTTTACCGAAGCAAAGTCGGAGGCTGCAGCGGCCACCACTGCCGCAGCCGTTGCAGAAAGGCAGGCACCCACCTCTCAGCTGGGTGCTGAAATAGTAGAGGAGTTAAGGCGATCCTTGACCGTTACGTTCGGGCAAATGCTCAATGCCCGACTCGCGGTGGTCGAGGACCGGCTTCTACCCGCCCCGACGGTCCGTCCACCTCTAAAGGCGGACGTTAAAAAAGCCAATAAGGCAGCGGCAGCAGCAGCCACCGCGCCACCCAAGGAGACTCCTAAGCCGGCTCGCAATCCCGCCCCAAAAGTGAGCAAGCGATCCGGTCAGGCAACACAGCCTGTCGCCGCTCCTTTGGAGGTATCGGCTCCCGCTATCTCTGGGGAGGCTTCCTCCACGGTTCCTCAGGCGGAGACCTGGGCAACAGTAGTGAGGAAGGGTAAGGGGAAAGGCAAGGGGAAGTCCTCCCTTCCTCATACCGCTTCTGCGGTTGCCCCCACGGCGCGTGCCCCATCCGGGAAGGCTAAAACGACAGCCTCTACTACCACGAAAGCCAAAGCGGTGTTAAGACCTCCAAAGTCCGCGGCTGTGGTTATGTCCCTCCTGCCCGAGGCCGCGGAGAAGGGGGTCACCTACAGCGCCGTGTTGGACATGGCACAGGAGAAGATCGATCTCCAGGAGCTGGGGATCGATCAACTCCGCTTCCGCCAGACGGCCACGGGAGCCAGGATGTTGGAGATTCCTGGCTCCCAGAATACTGAGAAGGCTGACAGGCTCGCAAATAAACTCCGCGAAGTCCTGTCCGAGGTGGCCCAAATCGCTAGGCCCGTTAAAACCGCTGACCTGAGGTTAACGGGCTTGGATGATGCGGCCACCAAAGAGAAAGTGGCGGCAGCGGTAGCCAAGGCGGGAGGCTGTGACGTCCGGCTCGTGAAGGCTGGAGAGATCCGTCCCGGCATAAGTGGTGTCGGCTCCGCCCTCGTATCCTGTCCGACTTCAGCGGCCAAAGTGCTGTTGGAAAAGGGCAGGCTACTAGTGGGGTGGAGCTCAGTGCGTTTAGTGGCATTGACGGCGCGTCCCATGCGCTGCTTCAAGTGTATGGGGCTGGGACACACGCGCACCCAGTGTCCTGCGTCCGCTGATAGGGGAGACCTGTGCTTCCGGTGTGGAGGCCAAGGCCATCGGGCGGCCAGCTGCGGGAAAGCCGAACCTCGCTGTGCGATATGCGCTGAGTCGGGGCGGCCTTCAGGGCATGTGATGGGGGCACGCAACTGTACCCCCCCGAAGACGAAGGGGAAGGCAGTTAGGACCCAGGCTCTCCCCGCGGTAAGTAGCCAGGCTGTCCCTGAGGCTGAGGTTGCATGCCGGACAGCTTGCGAGGAGGTTGTGATGTCTGATTGATGGATCAGGTCCGAAATCACAACTTCCTCCAGACGAATTTAAATCACTGCGCCAGAGCCCAGGACCTGCTTATGCAGAGCCTGGCGCAGTGGCAAATTGATGTGGCAGTCGCTGCGGAGCCGTACTATGTTCCTCCCCATTCTTGTTGGGCTGGGGACCTGGACGGCTCCGTTGCCATTGTAAGACGAGCGGACGGCGTTTTCCCCCTCTCAGTCGAAGAGAGGGGTTCGGGATACGTAGTCGGCAAGTGGGGAGAATACGCTGTTGTCGGCGTGTACTTCTCCCCCAACAAAACCGTAGCGGAGCTGGAGGCCTTCCTAGACCTCCTGGCCGCGGCGGTAGGCAGACAGGTAGCGCAACAGGTCCTCCTCTTGGGGGATCTTAACGCCAAGGCTCGGGATTGGGGCAACCCCTCCACTGACTCGCGAGGAACGATTGTTAGGGAGTGGGCGGTTGCCACAGGACTGACCCTACTTAATAGAGGGTCGGTCCACACGTGCGTGCGGTGGAACGGGGGGTCCGTGGTGGATATTACGTTCGCCTCCCCGTCTGCTGCAGCTCGTGTCCGGGACTGGAGGGTTATGTCTGAGGTGGAGACTCTCTCGGATCACAAGTATATTAGGTTTGAGATCTCCACCTCTTACAGCCAAGGAGGATTGCAGCGCTCGGTGCAGGCGGATTTCCCGCGCTGGACCACTAGTCGCTTCAACGCCGAACTGGCGAAGGAGGCGGCGATTGTCCAGTCGTGGCTTGCCGCCCCTCCGCACCGTGATGTGGACGTCGCGGCGGTCCGTTTCCGTGATGCGGTGACGGCCGTCTGCGACACGGCCATGCCAAGGTCCCGGCAGCGTCCCGACCACCGAGAGGTATACTGGTGGAGCTTGGAGATTGCTGATCTCCGAGCCGTCTGCTCGGGGGCGCGGCGGCCTTACACCCGCTATAGAAAGCGACGTCGGGGCCGCACTGACGAGCAGATGTCGCCTGAGGAGCTGGTTGCTGAGCTCCGGCTCTACGGCTTATATCGTGAAGCCAAGCGGGAGCTGCAGCTAGCCATAGGCAGAGCCAAGTCTCGAGCCTGGGACGAGGCTCTAGCGGAACTAGACAGGGACCCTTGGGGGCGTCCGTACAGGGCTGCCCGAAAAAAGTTCCAAGGCCGGACGACCCCTATTGCGGAGTCTCTGGAGCCAGACCTTCTGAGCGGGGTGCTGGGTGGGCTCTTCCCCGGAAGCAGCCCTCACCACGTGCCCCCGATGATGATGGCGCCTTCCCCCCCGGAACAGTTGGATCCCGCCTCTATCCCGCCCGTGTCAGGGACGGAGATGGAGATTGCCATGAGCCGCTTGCGGGGGAAAAGGACGGCGCCAGGCCCAGATGGAATTCCAGGAAGGGTCCTTGGGATCGCCCTGGGAGAGATGAGCGACTGGCTTCGGGAGCTGTTTGACGCATGCCTCACGTCTGGACGGTTCCCGAAGCTATGGAAAAATGGCCGATTGTGCCTGCTTCGGAAGGAGGGTCGACCCGTTGACTCGCCTTCCGGATACAGGCCCATAGTGTTGCTGGATGACACGGGTAAGCTGCTGGAGAGAGTCGTAGCATCCCGTGTCATCCAGCACTTGGAGGGTGCTGGGCCTGGGTTGTCCGAAGCCCAGTACGGGTTCAGAGCGGGGCGGTCTACAATAGACGCCCTGCTCTGGCTCAAGGGATGGACACAGGATGCGGTCAGCAATGGTGAAAAGGCGTTGGCTGTCTCGCTCGATATAGCCAACGCCTTCAACAGCCTCCCGCACGGAGCAATACAGGAGGCGCTCCAGTATCACGGAGTGCCCCTGTATCTGCGGAGGCTGTTGACCGACTACCTTCAGGACCGCGAGGTCCTGGTGGTAGGACGCGACGGTTTGAGGCGACGTCGCGTCTCCTGCGGGGTTCCACAGGGGTCGGTGCTGGGTCCGCTCCTGTGGAACATAGGCTACGACTGGGTGCTGCGCGGCACGCTTCCCGCAAACATGCGGGTCGCGTGCTACGCGGATGACACTCTTGTCGTGGCCAAGGGGAGGGACCTCAGGGAGACGGTGCGGTTGGCTACGGTAGGTACAAATATCGTGGTTGACCGCATACGTGCCCTGGGGCTTGAGGTCGCCCTCTCCAAGACCGAGGCCCTATTATTCCATGGGCCTCGGGGGGGACCCCCTCCAGGAACGCGGATCGATCTGGAGGGGGTCTCGGTTCGGGTGGGGACCCAAATGAAATATTTGGGTCTCATCCTGGACGGGCGGTGGGCTTTCGGGGCTCACTTTTCCCAGCTTGCCCCGAGAGTCGTGGGGGCTGCGGCCGCCTTGGGAAGGCTGCTGCCCAACGTGGGCGGCCCAAACGTAACCTGCCGTCAACTTTACTCCGGAGTGATCCGGAGTATGACTCTGTACGGGGCGCCGGTCTGGGTGGACGCCCTCAATCGCGGAAACAAGACCCTGCTGCGACGTCCGCAGCGGGTCATTGCGACGAGGGCGATACGCGGCTACCGGACGGTGTCCTGGACGGCAGCGTGCGTGCTTGCGGGTGATCCTCCCTGGGAGCTCCAAGCGGAGATCCTCGCCGAAGTTTACCACTTCGTGGCGGCGAGGAGAGCTCGCGGAGACCCCCCAGCGTGGGAAGAGGTCACTCGCATGCGGTGGCGGGCGCGGGCTGTCCTGTTGCGGCGGTGGACGGAGGACTTGGCTCCACCGGTCCCCGGGCTGTGGACGGTGGAGGCCATCCGCCCGGTCCTTCGGAGGTGGGTGCGGCGGCGTTTTGGGTCGCTTACCTTCCGATTGGTGCAGGTGCTTTCCGGACATGGATGTTTCGGAAAGTACCTGCACCAAATCGCGAGACGGGAGCCGACCCCGGCCTGCCACGAATGTGGGGCGCTGGAGGACACGGCGCTCCACACGCTGGAGGTGTGTGCCGCATGGGGCCCTCAGCGGCACACGCTTTCAGCGATCATAGGCGGAGACCTCTCCCTGCCGAGCGTGGTAGACGCCATGCTCGGCAGCGAGAGGTCGTGGCAGGCGGTGGTCTCCTTCTGCGAAGCGGTGATGAAGCAGAAGGAGGCCGCGGAGCGGGCCAGAGAGGTAGATCCTCGATCTGACCCGCTCCGGCGCAGACGGACGGGGGGGAGGAGGAGGCAGTTCGCCCGCCTCCTCTCTCCTCCTCTGTAGTGGGGTCACTGGTGGAGAGTCAGGGCACCTCTCCATCGGCTTGCACGGCCCCACACGTCTGGGGGGTGGCCTTGGTGAGCAAGGTCACCCCTCCATGGGCGCAGAGGCCCGGAGGAGTTTGCATCCGGGCCTACCGCCGGGGCAAGATAGTGACTGCTAGCGCGACCCTATCTTGCCCCACTTCGGCGAGGGACTGCTCACGGGGGGGTTTTTAGTGGGTTCAAGCCCCACATACCCCTTTCTTTCACCCCTGGGAAGGAAAGGAAATGCCAGGCATTTTCCCCCCCACAAAAAAAAAAAAAAAAAAAAAAAGAGGTTAGGTTTTTTTTTTTTATTTTTTTTTTTTTTCTCGGGCGCAGAGGCCCAGTCAGCGTGTTGCTCCCTAACATGATCAGGGATTTAGGGTGCTTTAATAATTTTTTTCATTCAGTCTTATAATTTTACATAATAAAAAAGAAAAAATAATCTTATTCTATGTAGACAGTTAAAAGTGCACCTTATTCTAATATCACATTTTCATTTATCAAATTAGTCACAACATAATAATTCTTTTTCTAGTAAAATATGTATCTTAAGTCTTTCAAGTTAGTAAAAAGCACATTTATAATACATTTATACAGTACTGTACATTGTATGTCAATTTGTATATCTTATACTTTTCGGGAGATATCTCGACCGTTGTAGTACAATTATTCTAACACATATTTATCACAGTTATTTTATCTTAGATTATAGTCTCGTACCTCTCCTACATATTTCATTTTAAAAACACATTATTAACAATATTTGAGGCCTGGAGAGCTTCGGAAAAATTTTGCGGTATTTGTAGCCGTGTCTCCTGACTTATACCTCCGGTTCCATTCGTCATGCGTGTACAAACTAATTTGTCGCTTGCCGAATGGAGTCGGTATTCGGTCATAGTCAGGATTCATTTTCGCTGTAAGGGCTGCGGTCTTTGCTAATTCATCCGCTCTCACGCCAGCGGTGAGCGGATGAAGTGAGTGGGGGCTTGTTGCGGTTTCCAAGAATAATCTTGGGATCGCTGCAAAACCCCGAAACTCGTTCTGGGCTTCTGATAACTCCTTGGTCGCTCTGTAATTGGCAAGCAATTGCACCAATTGCAGGCCCATTTTTCTGCTGGGTAGGGTATCCCCTGAACGCCCAGTTTTTTGGCCGCAGACGCCCAAGTGCTTGCGGCATACACGGATTTTGGCTCTACAGTTGCAGTGTATGTGTTGACTGTCACATCTCGGTGGAGGTTCCAACAATCCCGGGCTGCCTTTGACAACCGCATGTACACATTTAATGTCTTCTTGCACATTTTGGAAGCGTGACTGTTAAATGTCAGCTTGTTGTCAATGGTCAGCTCTAACGGTGCGTTGTCTCCATCAAGCACCAACACTGCATATTCTGGAGAAGCCTGGTGGTCGTTTTCGCGTTGCTCCAGGCCCCTAAAAAGGGCATCGGGGAATGCACCTGGGACCACCCATCCCACTTTCGCCTGATGGCACACTCACTGCTGAAGGCATTGTGGTCCATCTTCGGCTGCTTTGCATGGATGCAGTTGCAATATGCAGGCGGCAAGTTTGCCAGGAAATCCGCACATTGCGCCTTCATATGAGGGCCGCCACAGTGGCTGCACTTCTCCACGGTCTCTTTGCAGAAGCGCCGGCCGTGGCCGTAGCCGAGACAGAGCGAGCACTGAACGAGTGGCGATTGGTCCGCCACTCTGACTCGCTGCAAGTCTACGAGCACTGTCTCGGCCTCGACCATGCGCTGCCACAGTTCCGGGGAGACCCTCATAACCACGTGGCTAATGTGCGGATTCCTAGTTTTCTTTTTATAGGCTACTTCGCATCTTTGGTTCTCTTGGGTTAGCCCTCCGAAGATAAGCTTGTTTTGGACCTTTAGTGCCCTCAGTACTTCCTCGTCCTTGTTGTACTGGAGTACGTCTTTGAGGATCACTAAAGGATCCTTGTTCTTTATCTCTTCCACGTGCAATTCAGTGGTCTTGGCTAACCGCTCCTTTACCTTCTGCCTTTCTTCTTTCGTCCTGCATGCTACTATTACTTTTCTATCTTTGGCCTTTCTTATCCTCTTTACTTCCACTCCTCCTTCCTTCGCTTTCACTGCTTTCCTTATCCTTTCCATTACTTCCTCCCCAGTTTCCGTCTCATCCTTTGCCGTTACAACTACCGAGTGTAGCACGGTCTGCTCTGCTAATTGCCTCTTGGGGGGGGCCGCAACTGCACTGGCGTACGTCTTGGTCTCGAGGGTCTGCTTGAGGTCTACCATTCGTTGGGTGTTCTCTTTTAAAAGCAACATGTGCTCCTCGATTTTTTGCGCCAGTGCGCGCGTTCTATCATCCGCCCCCTTTTCCATTTCCCTGGGTCTTTCCTTCTCAATGGAATCTGGCTCTGTCTTATTCTTTTGCACACCAGCTGCGTATCTCTCTTTGGCCAGTTGGTAGAGGCGCTCGACGGCTTCGATTACTCCGTTCTTAATCTCCGTCTTGAGGTTTCTGGAGCTGCTGATGTGCAACTTGACTTTAGTCAGGCAGCCTCTCATCTCTGCTAATTTTTCGGAGCGTTTGGCGCTCTCCGGTTTGGTTTGTCCCCCTGCTGCTTCTGCCGACAGCCTACGGGCTGCCGGTTTTGGCCTCGGATGTTCAGCCCCAGAGAGCGCTTGAGGAGGCGTCAGGTTGGGTGTTCTCTGGGCTGGTTTGCCCACAACTTCCCATTCCCCGATGCTCTTCCTCACGCCCGATGTTGCTGGTAGGGTTCCGGCGGCTCCTCTTTGGGGGTCTGCATCCATGCTCGATTTTGCGGGCGTCCTTACTCCAATAGGTTAGGTTAGGTTAGGTTAGGTTAGGTTAGGTTAGGTTTTTTTTTTTTTTTTTTTTTAACGGTCCTTTTGGCCCGTCCCGCGAGTTTCTGTTGCTTCATTTTTTTGCAACATTATTCTTTCCTTTTATTTTGTAGACTTTAGATATATTACAATGTTTTTTTTTTTTTTTTTTTTCCCTCAGTCATTTATGCTGTGTGAGCCATTTTCCTTTCCCACCTTTTGCAGAATAGTCTGCGCGAATTCGACAAACATCGGGCGGAGATCGTCATCCCCAATGATATGAGGTATGTTATTCCTATTTATATCAAAATCCATTCTGCACTCGCACTCGTATCTCGCAGCACAAAAGCGATTACAGTATATTAATAGATGTTCAACCGTTTGTTCGAGATCATTGTTGCAAGTGCAGAATGGAGAGGGTAAAAGCTTAAATCTAAACAAGTAATTTCTGTTTCCTCCATGTCCAGTAAAAAGTTGCGAGAGGGAGTTATTAATTTTAATTTTACCTAATGTCTTGTACGCTTTCTTGACATCCTGGAAGAACATCCTAGTAGTTTCTCCCGTGGAAGCTGTTGTATACTGATTTTGCCATGCATTGAGGGTTAAGTCTCTAATGGAGCGTTTGGCGTACGACAGTGGGATCCTGTCATATGCTGCCTTTTGCTTATTATGTAGAGCTGCGTTTTTAGCGAGTTCGTCAGCCCTTTCATTGCCAGCTATTCCAACATGTGCTTTTATCCAGTAAAAGTGCACTTCACCGGAACTGTTCTTGATCTCCTGTATTCTGTGTTTTATTTCGGACGCAATAGGGTTTAAGGAGTTCGCATCGGCAAGGCATTCGAGAGCAGATCTAGAGTCACTTAAGATGTTTGATTTTTTGAATTTTCTATCTTTTTGCATTATGTCTAGTGCTCTAAGGATGGCCGCCATTTCCGCTTGAAAGACGCTACAGAAGGGTTCTAGTCTAAAGCTGGTAGATTTTGTTTCAGCTCCATCTATCCAGCAAGTGACTGCGGCTCCTACTTTATTGTCTATTTTGCTTCCATCGGTGTATAATTTTGGGAGCGTGTTGCTTATGTTTTGTACCTCTTCTTTGGTGCTGACGTGGTCAAAGTGTACTATGGTTCTATTAGCTGGATGTGGAAGGTCAAATGGGCTTATTCTGTTTTCTAACTTTCTTCCTGGTATATTCTCCATTTCTTTTCCTCTTTTGATTTTATATAGTTCTGCATTCTCTTTGTTAGGTTAGGTTAGGTTAGGTTAGGTTAGGTTAGGTTAGGTTAGGTTAGGTTTTTTTTTTTTTTTTTTATTTTATCCCGGGCGCAGAGGCCCGGTCAGCGTGTTGCTCCCTAACATGATCAGGGATTTGGGGTGCAATTATTTTTTCACGTTGTTTTATTTATTATTTAAAAAAGAAAAAAACAGCATATTATCTTAAGTAAAAACAGTCTTAGTACACCTTACTCTATATCACATTTAAATTTATCAAATTAGACACAATATAATATATTTTATTCAAGTAAAAATATTTATCTTAAGTCACTTATGTTTATAAAAGCACAGTTTTAATACATTTATACAATAATATACATTATGTCAAATTATCATTCTAACAATTTTCGGGAGATATCTCGACCGTTTTATTACTTATTTTCTAACATATATTTATCACAGCTTTTCAATCTTAAATTATAGTCTCGTACCTCTCCTACATAATATTTCATTTTAATAACACAATATTGAGGCCTGGAGAGCTTCGGAAAAATTTTGCGGTTGTTGTAGCCGTGTCTCCTGACTTATACCTCCGGATCCATTCGTCATGCGTGTACAAACTAATTTGTCGCTTGCCGAATGGAGTCGGTATTCGGTCATAGTCGGGATTCATTTTCGCTGTAAGGGCTGCGGTCTTTGCTAATTCATCCGCTCATTTTTCTGCTGGGTAGGGTATCTCCTGAACGCCCAGTTTTTTGGCCGCAGACGCCCAAGCGCTTGCGGCATACACGGATTTTGGCTCTACAGTTGCAGTGTATGTGTTGACTGTCACATCTCGGTGGAGGTTCCGACAATCCCGGGCTGCCTTTGACAACCGCATGTACACATTTAATGTCTTCTTGCACATTTTGGAAGCGTGACTGTTAAATGTCAGCTTGTTGTCAATGGTCAGCTCTAACGGTGCGTTGTCTCCATCAAGCACCAACACTGCATATTCTGGAGAAGCCTGGTGGTCGTTTTCGCGTTGCTCCAGGCCCCTAAAAAGGGCATCGGGGAATGCACCTAGGACCACCTTAGCAGTATGCTACTGCTTGTCTCGCCAGTGCATCCCACTTTCGCCTGATGGCACACTCACTGCTGAAGGCATTGTGGTCCATCTTTGGCTGCTTTGCATGGATGCAGTTACAACATGCAGGCGGCAAGTTTGCCAGGAAATCCGCACACTGCGCCTTCATATGAGGGCCGCCGCAGTGGCTGCACTTCTCCACGGTCTCTTTGCAGAAGCGCCGGCCGTGGCCGTAGCCGAGACAGAGCGAGCACTGTACGAGTGGCGATTGGTCCGCCACTCTGACTCGCTGCAGGTCTACGAGCACTGTCTCGGCCTCGACCATGCGCTGCCACAGTTCCGGGGAGACCCTCATAACCACGTGGCTAGTGTGCGGGTTCCTGGTTTTCTTCTTGTAGGCTATTTCACATCTTTGGTTCTCTAAGGTTAGCCCTCCGAAGATAGTCTTATTCTGGACCTTTAGTGCCCTCAGTACTTCCTCGTCCTTATTGTACTGGAGTACATCTCTGAGGATCACTAAAGGATCCTTGTTTCTTATCTCTTCCACGTGCAATTCTGTGGTCTTGGCTAACCTATCCTTTACCTTTTGCCTCTCTTCTTTCGTCCTGCATGCATCACTTTTCTATCTTTACCTTTCCTTATTCTCTCTACTTCTACTCCTCCCTCCTTCGCTTTTACTACTTTCCTAATCCTTTCCAATACTTCCTCCCCAGTTTCCGTCTCATCCTTTGCCGTTACCACTACCGAGTGTAGCACGGTCTGCTCTGCTAATTGCCTCTGGGGGGGGCCGCAACTGCACTGGCGTACGTCTTGGTTTCGAGGGTCTGCTTAAGGTCTTCCATTCGTTGGTTGTTCTCCTTTAAAAGCAACGGACAAAAAAAAACGGACTGGACGGCCTATCAGCTGATGACGATAATTCAAGCTGATGATGATGATTATTATTCGAGCTGATGATGATAATAATTTAGGCTAATGATGATGATTATTTCTCGAGCTGATGATGATGATGTTTTTCGAGAACCTTCGATGACACGCTAAAGTAGTTGACAAACTACTTGTCGCAATCGAAGGTTCCAGACAGTTCGAGAAACGTCCAGATCTTTCGGGGGCTGGGGGCTGAAATTTGAACCTAAAAGCCGGGTGCAAAAAGATGATGCAATTTATTAAAATATTACTAATCCCGGTTACGTGTTGATTTTTCCAAAAAGTGTCTCAGAATGGGGCCAAAAGTTCCTAAAATCACCAGGTAGGTACTGTCGTCACCGTCCGCTGTCAGCCGCTGTCGGATGGATGCGATTTTAGGCGATTTTTCCAACCAAAGACGTCACTACTTTTTAGAGGTTATGTTTGGTTGGACGCTCTAAAATCGATATCTTGAAAACTGTTGCATAGAAAATGCCGAAAATTTGTACACTTGTTTGTAACGATATGTTTAACTGTATGATGTCCAAAAAGTATATCGTTACAGATCTTATTTAGAAGTTAAAAGAATTTCAAGTTGAAGTAGAATTTACTGACTTTTGAAGAGCTGAAATCTTCGTGGCGGCTTGTTGGATTTCGGTGATCGAGGGGTTCCCTGGTAGCGCTCGTCTGCGCTCACGTCGTGCTGGTGTCAGAAAAGCTCCAGGTCCTCTGGATCCTGGAACACGTATACACGTGTATTGGTGGTTTTAGGTATAACTCGGCGAGTTCAACCAGGAAAAATCCGGGACTCAGCCAAGTTATAGTGTCCTCCAAGGGGCGTCGACGTGTAGTATAAAAAATGTAGGTCGTCGCTGATAATCGTGCAGCGTATTTAGTTGAAACTTTTTCGGGAAGCGAAAAATCGGGTTTTTCACTGTCAATCAGTGAAAAACAATCCGATTCCGAAACTTTTTGCACTATCACGTGGCGCAGGTGTTGGCGCACACTTTCACTTGTTTCACTGCACGATTTGCGAAACTTTACTATTTTTGCCGATTTTTGAGGCGCGGAGCACTTTAAAAGCTTGGCGCTTGCACTGACGGACAGAGTGCGACTGGTTAGGTTAGGTTAGGTTAGGTTTTTTTTTTTTTTTTTTGATACCGGGCGCGAAGGCCCGGCCAGCGTGTCGCGTCTCTGACATGATCAGAGAATTGTGTGCAAAATAAGTTTTTCAATTCAGTCTTTATTAATTTCAAATAATCTTAGTCTAATATAAAAACACACAATTATAATACAAAGTAAAAAATAAAGTCACAAAACATAGGTATAGTAAACTATCCTAAGTCAAATACACAAATATTTACATTTAACATTTATTTTTATTTATAACCTTACTTGCTACTTGAACACAAAAAACGATGAAAACATCTCGGATGTCTTTGTCATTTACAATCTTACATATATTATTTACAGTGATAAGACATCCTATTTTGTGTTCTGCCTCGTACCTCTCCAAGCCATAGACAGGGCATTCTGACAGGACATGTAGTACACTTTCAAGTTTGCCCGGCTCACAGATGCAGTCCGGGCTATCTTTACATTTAAAATCATTCAAATATGCGGAGAAGCCGCCATGTCCTGTCAGCACCTGAGTTAAAATTCCGACGGGTTCTATCTTTCTTACTATGCTGAAAGCCTGGAGCGCGTCGGGGAAGAACAATTTGGTAGTCGTCGCCGTGTCCCCTGACTTATACCTCCGGTTCCATTCGTCACGCGTACACAAACGAATTTGTCGCTTGACGAATGATATCGGTACTCGGTCATAGTCAGGTTTCGTTTTCGCTTTAAGGGCTGCGGCCTTTGCTAACTCATCCGCTCTCTCGTTGCCTATCAATCCCGCGTGGGCTTTTATCCAAAACAGTGCTACCTGTTTATTCTGGTTTGCGCACTGTTTTAGATTGTTACGAGCCTCGGCGGCGAGCGGATGAAGTGAGTGGGAGTTTACAACGGTTTCCAAGGATGACCTTGAATCGCTGTAAATCCCAAAGCTCGTTTCTGGGCGTTTGAGTATTTCCCCAGTTGCTCTACAAATGGCAAGCAATTCCGCCTGGTAAACCGTGCCGTAGGACGGCAGTTTCATCTTGAGGCTCTTGGTTTCGGCGCCATTGGTCCAAAAGGACAATGCCGCCCCTACCTTGCCGTCGATCTTACTGCCGTCCGTGAATATACATACCTGTTGGTTACTGTGTATATCCACTTGGTTTTGGTCAGCCAGGCACACGAATTGCAAGCCTTTTTGTTCCGCTGGGTGGGGAATCTCGCTGAATGCTGTCTTCCGCTCTATCTCTCTGTCCACCAGTATCGCCGGTGGTCTGCCCCTCTTCGCCTCATACAGGGCGGCTGCCTCTTGTATACGGAGGTCGAGGGGGAGCAAACCTGTCAGCACTAGTGCGGAATTGAGAGAGACAGTGCGGTAGGCCTTGCAAAGCTTTTGCGCGAATCCTCTTTGGACAGCATTCAGTTGCTTTTGAACGCCCAGTTTTTTGGTCGCAGACGCCCAAGCGCTTGCGGCGTACATTGTTATCGGCTCTACAACTGCGGTGTAGATGATGCGGATAACCTCAAGATGGAGACCCCAGCTGACCCGGGCCGCCCTTGACAACTGCTTGTACACATTTAATGCCTTCTTACATACATTTGAAGCGTGTGCATTAAATGTCAGCTTGTTGTCAATGGTCAGCCCGAGGATCTTGATTTCCGTGGACATGCCGATGTCAACATCGCCCATCTTCAGAAGTGGAGTGTCAAACTTAAGCTTACGCGTGATGACCATAGCGTTTGTTTTGTGCGGAGCAAACTTTAGCTTATTATTGACACCCCAATTCCGGACATAGGCGAGGGCATCGTTCGCACGTCGCTGGACCTCAAGAGCGGTGTCTCCATCGAACACCAACACCACGTCATCTGCAAAAGCCTGGCAATAGTCGCCACGCTGCTCCAGACCCTTCAGCAGAGGATCGAGGAGGAGGTTCCAAAGGATAGGACCGCCGATCGATCCTTGAACGCATCCTTTGGTCGTGGTCTTGGTAACCTCCTCTCCCGCGTAACGCAATTTGATCTTTCTCTGTTCAAGGTAGCTATCGATGACCCTTCTGATGTTAACAGGGCATCCTTCCTGAGCCAGGCGCACCCTTATGGCGGGCCACCAAGCGCTATCGAAAGCCCCCTCTATGTCCAACGATATCATTGTTACCAGCTTTTTCTGGTCTAACTTACCACGAATGTATCCTAGAAGGACATAGAGGGAGTCCTCGGTGCTACGCTGGGGCATAAAGCCATACTGGTGCGCGCTCATTTTCGGAATGGTATGCCATTTCACTCTGCTCATGATCATCTTCTCGAGAATCTTTCCTAGCACTGGCAACAGCCCGATTGGTCTATACGACTTCGGGCTGGTGTAGTCAGTCTTCCCAGGCTTTCTGAGTATCACGACTGTGGCCTCTTTCCAAGCTTCTGGGAAGTGACCTAGTGTTAGGCACTTATTTGCCAATGCTAGGAAAATTTCCGGGTTCTGTGCGATGATCATTTTGCAGATATCCGCTGTCAGACCATCCCCCCCCGGGGCTTTTTTCGGATTGAAACTGTCCGTAGCGATAGTTAGTTCGTCAATGGTAAACAGTGGGTCATGTTGCTCGTCATGTTCCAGACTGTTTACCATTTCGGCCAGTTTCCTGACACGCTGATGTTCTGCGTTGTCAGTATCCTCATTGTCCTCCGGGTAGAACGTGTCCGCCAGCAGAATGGCAGATGCCCTTTGGTCCAGTACTGTGCCTTCCTTGGACAGAGGAAGATCTTCCGTCCTCTTAGTCGTCCTGCCAATTACACGATATATCCCATCCCACACACTTTCCCTATCCTGTTTTTCGCAGAAGCCTTTCCAACTCGTGATCTGTGCCTTTTTTGCTTCTTCTTCATAATTTTGCTTTGCTTGCAGGTACTCGGTGACCACCTTCTCTCTGCGGACTGGCGCTGCACAGCGAATCCTGCGTTTTTTCGTAGCGACATCTTTCTTCAGTCTGACGAGTACTTCAGACGACCATGGCAAGGTAAATTTGTTTTTGATTTTAATTTTGGGGATACATGTATTTGATGCTGTTATTAAATTATTTATATATTTATTTACTATTACTTCCAAATCGTTTTTATTATCTATTTTATCTATTTCAATTTTGTTTATTTGGTTTTGTTCCAGCAATTGGCTTAAGTTTGCATTAAATTCAAGCCAATTTGCTTTCCTGCTATTAAAAATTCTCGTTGTTCTGGCTACATCAAGGCCTTTAGATTTTTCTAAATTAATTTTGAAGAAAATGGTGTTGTGGTCGGAAGTAGTCACACCTTCGTCGACTTTCCAATCGTCCACGAGGTTGAGCATATCAACTGTGCAGGCTGTGACGTCCACAAAGCTGGTGTAGCGCGTATCACCTCTGATGGTATCAAAAGTTGGGATATCGCCCACATTGAGCACCTGCAAGTTCACATCTTCTAAGGCTCCAGCCAAATCTTCTCCTCTGCCATCGATGGTCGGGCTTCCCCACCATAAGTTCTTGGCGTTTGCGTCGCCTCCTATTACTAACCTATGGCGGAAAGTTTGTCCTATTTTGTGTATCTGTTGCAAGTACGGCTCGATTGGTGCCGGTTTAGGTTCGAAGTAGTATGAGGCTACTGCAATTTCCCAGGCGCTTGTTCTGATCTTTACCACAACGATATTGTTTGTGGTAAAGTCAGGGCATTGTATCACGTCAAGGTCGTGATCGAATACTGCTATTGCAGCCTTGACGGTGCCGTCACCTTGATTAGCGCTCTGGAAAATTCGTACACCTCTGTAGCTCCCCATTCTACCTCTACCCCCGACATACGGTTCCTGCAACAGAGCGAAAGCCACCCTCCTATTGTACGCCTCAAGCATTAAGTCCGCCGTGGCCAGTTCTTTACGTTGGAGATTAGCCTGGGCGACGAGGTATGGCTTATCGCTATTTTGGACCTGTGTTAACCTTGGGACCACCTTAGCAGTAGGCTACAGCTGACCTAGCCAGTGTGTCCCACTTCCGCCTTATAGCACATTCGTTGCTAAAGGCGTTGTGGTCTGTCCTGGCCAGCTTAGCATGAACGCAGTTGCAGCACGCAGGTGGCAGGTTTGCCAGCAAGTCCGCGCACTGAGCCTTCATATGGGCGCCTCCACAGTGGCTGCACTTTTCGGTCGTTTCTTTACAGAAACGCCGACTGTGGCCGTAACCGAGACAGAGCGAGCATTGAACGAGTGGCGATTGGTCCGCCACTCGTACTCGCTGCAGGTCAATGTGCACCGTCTCGGCCTCGACCATGCGCTGCCACAGTTTAGGGGAGACCCTCATTACTACGTGGGGTTAGGTTAGGTTAGGTTAGGTTAGGTTAGGTTAGGTTAGGTTAGGTTAGGTTAGGTTAGGTTAGGTTAGGTTAGGTTAGGTTAGGTTAGGTTAGGTTAGGTTAGGTTTTTTTGTTTTTTTTTTTATACCGGGCGCGAAGGCCCGGCCAGCGTGTCGCGTCTCTGACATGATCAGAGAATTGTGTGCAAATAATTTTTTCAGTAAATTCTTTATTTGGTTAGGTTAGGTTAGGTTAGGTTAGGTTAGGTTAGGTTAGGTTAGGTTAGGTTAGGTTAGGTTAGGTTAGGTTAGGTTAGGTTTTTTTTTTTTTTTTTTTTTTTTTTTTTTTATTTTTTTTTTCCCGGGCGCAAAGGCCCGGTCAGCGTGTTGCTCCCTAACGTGATCAGGGATTTGGGGTGCAATTATTTTTTCACGTTATTTATTTTATTATATAAAAAAGAAAAACAGCATAATATCTTAAGTATAAAACAATCTTAGTACACCTTACTCTATATCACATTTATATTTATCAAATTAGTCACAACATTATTATATTTTATTCAAGTAAAAAATATTTATCTTGAGTCACTTATTAATAAAGGCACATTTATATTATATTTATACAATTATGTACATAACATGTCAATTTATAATTTTTACAGTTTTCGGGAGATATCTCGACCGTTTTAGCACTTATTTTCTAACATATTATCTTTATCACAGTGATTTTATCTTAGATTATAGTCTCGTACCTCTCCTACGTATTCATATTGTTAGGTTAGGTTAGGTTAGGTTAGGTTAGGTTAGGTTAGGTTAGGTTAGGTTAGGTTAGGTTAGGTTAGGTTAGGTTAGGTTAGGTTAGGTTAGGTTAGGTTAGGTTAGGTTAGGTTAGGTTAGGTTAGGTTAGGTTAGGTTAGGTTAGGTTAGGTTAGGTTAGGTTAGGTTAGGTTAGGTTAGGTTAGGTTAGGTTAGGTTAGGTTAGGTTAGGTTAGGTTAGGTTAGGTTAGGTTAGGTTAGGTTAGGTTAGGTTAGGTTAGGTTAGGTTAGGTTAGGTTAGGTTAGGTTAGGTTAGGTTAGGTTAGGTTAGGTTAGGTTAGGTTAGGTTAGGTTAGGTTAGGTTAGGTTAGGTTAGGTTAGGTTAGGTTAGGTTAGGTTAGGTTAGGTTAGGTTAGGTTAGGTTAGGTTAGGTTAGGTTAGGTTAGGTTAGGTTAGGTTAGGTTAGGTTAGGTTAGGTTAGGTTAGGTTAGGTTAGGTTAGGTTAGGTTAGGTTAGGTTAGGTTAGGTTAGGTTAGGTTAGGTTAGGTTAGGTTAGGTTAGGTTAGGTTAGGTTAGGTTAGGTTAGGTTAGGTTAGGTTAGGTTAGGTTAGGTTAGGTTAGGTTAGGTTAGGTTAGGTTAGGTTAGGTTAGGTTAGGTTAGGTTAGGTTAGGTTAGGTTAGGTTAGGTTAGGTTAGGTTAGGTTAGGTTAGGTTAGGTTAGGTTAGGTTAGGTTAGGTTAGGTTAGGTTAGGTTAGGTTAGGTTAGGTTAGGTTAGGTTAGGTTAGGTTAGGTTAGGTTAGGTTAGGTTAGGTTAGGTTAGGTTAGGTTAGGTTAGGTTAGGTTAGGTTAGGTTAGGTTAGGTTAGGTTAGGTTAGGTTAGGTTAGGTTAGGTTAGGTTAGGTTAGGTTAGGTTAGGTTAGGTTAGGTTAGGTTAGGTTAGGTTAGGTTAGGTTAGGTTAGGTTAGGTTAGGTTAGGTTAGGTTAGGTTAGGTTAGGTTAGGTTAGGTTAGGTTAGGTTAGGTTAGGTTAGGTTAGGTTAGGTTAGGTTAGGTTAGGTTAGGTTAGGTTAGGTTAGGTTAGGTTAGGTTAGGTTAGGTTAGGTTAGGTTAGGTTAGGTTAGGTTAGGTTAGGTTAGGTTAGGTTAGGTTAGGTTAGGTTAGGTTAGGTTAGGTTAGGTTAGGTTAGGTTAGGTTAGGTTAGGTTAGGTTAGGTTAGGTTAGGTTAGGTTAGGTTAGGTTAGGTTAGGTTAGGTTAGGTTAGGTTAGGTTAGGTTAGGTTAGGTTAGGTTAGGTTAGGTTAGGTTAGGTTAGGTTAGGTTAGGTTAGGTTAGGTTAGGTTAGGTTAGGTTAGGTTAGGTTAGGTTAGGTTAGGTTAGGTTAGGTTAGGTTAGGTTAGGTTAGGTTAGGTTAGGTTAGGTTAGGTTAGGTTAGGTTAGGTTAGGTTAGGTTAGGTTAGGTTAGGTTAGGTTAGGTTAGGTTAGGTTAGGTTAGGTTAGGTTAGGTTAGGTTAGGTTAGGTTAGGTTAGGTTAGGTTAGGTTAGGTTAGGTTAGGTTAGGTTAGGTTAGGTTAGGTTAGGTTAGGTTAGGTTAGGTTAGGTTAGGTTAGGTTAGGTTAGGTTAGGTTAGGTTAGGTTAGGTTAGGTTAGGTTAGGTTAGGTTAGGTTAGGTTAGGTTAGGTTAGGTTAGGTTAGGTTAGGTTAGGTTAGGTTAGGTTAGGTTAGGTTAGGTTAGGTTAGGTTAGGTTAGGTTAGGTTAGGTTAGGTTAGGTTAGGTTAGGTTAGGTTAGGTTAGGTTAGGTTAGGTTAGGTTAGGTTAGGTTAGGTTAGGTTAGGTTAGGTTAGGTTAGGTTAGGTTAGGTTAGGTTAGGTTAGGTTAGGTTAGGTTAGGTTAGGTTAGGTTAGGTTAGGTTAGGTTAGGTTAGGTTAGGTTAGGTTAGGTTAGGTTAGGTTAGGTTAGGTTAGGTTAGGTTAGGTTAGGTTAGGTTAGGTTAGGTTAGGTTAGGTTAGGTTAGGTTAGGTTAGGTTAGGTTAGGTTAGGTTAGGTTAGGTTAGGTTAGGTTAGGTTAGGTTAGGTTAGGTTAGGTTAGGTTAGGTTAGGTTAGGTTAGGTTAGGTTAGGTTAGGTTAGGTTAGGTTAGGTTAGGTTAGGTTAGGTTAGGTTAGGTTAGGTTAGGTTAGGTTAGGTTAGGTTAGGTTAGGTTAGGTTAGGTTAGGTTAGGTTAGGTTAGGTTAGGTTAGGTTAGGTTAGGTTAGGTTAGGTTAGGTTAGGTTAGGTTAGGTTAGGTTAGGTTAGGTTAGGTTAGGTTAGGTTAGGTTAGGTTAGGTTAGGTTAGGTTAGGTTAGGTTAGGTTAGGTTAGGTTAGGTTAGGTTAGGTTAGGTTAGGTTAGGTTAGGTTAGGTTAGGTTAGGTTAGGTTAGGTTAGGTTAGGTTAGGTTAGGTTAGGTTAGGTTAGGTTAGGTTAGGTTAGGTTAGGTTAGGTTAGGTTAGGTTAGGTTAGGTTAGGTTAGGTTAGGTTAGGTTAGGTTAGGTTAGGTTAGGTTAGGTTAGGTTAGGTTAGGTTAGGTTAGGTTAGGTTAGGTTAGGTTAGGTTAGGTTAGGTTAGGTTAGGTTAGGTTAGGTTAGGTTAGGTTAGGTTAGGTTAGGTTAGGTTAGGTTAGGTTAGGTTAGGTTAGGTTAGGTTAGGTTAGGTTAGGTTAGGTTAGGTTAGGTTAGGTTAGGTTAGGTTAGGTTAGGTTAGGTTAGGTTAGGTTAGGTTAGGTTAGGTTAGGTTAGGTTAGGTTAGGTTAGGTTAGGTTAGGTTAGGTTAGGTTAGGTTAGGTTAGGTTAGGTTAGGTTAGGTTAGGTTAGGTTAGGTTAGGTTAGGTTAGGTTAGGTTAGGTTAGGTTAGGTTAGGTTAGGTTAGGTTAGGTTAGGTTAGGTTAGGTTAGGTTAGGTTAGGTTAGGTTAGGTTAGGTTAGGTTAGGTTAGGTTAGGTTAGGTTAGGTTAGGTTAGGTTAGGTTAGGTTAGGTTAGGTTAGGTTAGGTTAGGTTAGGTTAGGTTAGGTTAGGTTAGGTTAGGTTAGGTTAGGTTAGGTTAGGTTAGGTTAGGTTAGGTTAGGTTAGGTTAGGTTAGGTTAGGTTAGGTTAGGTTAGGTTAGGTTAGGTTAGGTTAGGTTAGGTTAGGTTAGGTTAGGTTAGGTTAGGTTAGGTTAGGTTAGGTTAGGTTAGGTTAGGTTAGGTTAGGTTAGGTTAGGTTAGGTTAGGTTAGGTTAGGTTAGGTTAGGTTAGGTTAGGTTAGGTTAGGTTAGGTTAGGTTAGGTTAGGTTAGGTTAGGTTAGGTTAGGTTAGGTTAGGTTAGGTTAGGTTAGGTTAGGTTAGGTTAGGTTAGGTTAGGTTAGGTTAGGTTAGGTTAGGTTAGGTTAGGTTAGGTTAGGTTAGGTTAGGTTAGGTTAGGTTAGGTTAGGTTAGGTTAGGTTAGGTTAGGTTAGGTTAGGTTAGGTTAGGTTAGGTTAGGTTAGGTTAGGTTAGGTTAGGTTAGGTTAGGTTAGGTTAGGTTAGGTTAGGTTAGGTTAGGTTAGGTTAGGTTAGGTTAGGTTAGGTTAGGTTAGGTTAGGTTAGGTTAGGTTAGGTTAGGTTAGGTTAGGTTAGGTTAGGTTAGGTTAGGTTAGGTTAGGTTAGGTTAGGTTAGGTTAGGTTAGGTTAGGTTAGGTTAGGTTAGGTTAGGTTAGGTTAGGTTAGGTTAGGTTAGGTTAGGTTAGGTTAGGTTAGGTTAGGTTAGGTTAGGTTAGGTTAGGTTAGGTTAGGTTAGGTTAGGTTAGGTTAGGTTAGGTTAGGTTAGGTTAGGTTAGGTTAGGTTAGGTTAGGTTAGGTTAGGTTAGGTTAGGTTAGGTTAGGTTAGGTTAGGTTAGGTTAGGTTAGGTTAGGTTAGGTTAGGTTAGGTTAGGTTAGGTTAGGTTAGGTTAGGTTAGGTTAGGTTAGGTTAGGTTAGGTTAGGTTAGGTTAGGTTAGGTTAGGTTAGGTTAGGTTAGGTTAGGTTAGGTTAGGTTAGGTTAGGTTAGGTTAGGTTAGGTTAGGTTAGGTTAGGTTAGGTTAGGTTAGGTTAGGTTAGGTTAGGTTAGGTTAGGTTAGGTTAGGTTAGGTTAGGTTAGGTTAGGTTAGGTTAGGTTAGGTTAGGTTAGGTTAGGTTAGGTTAGGTTAGGTTAGG